>KV014920.1:44593-59868 GCA_001598015.1 Dorcoceras hygrometricum | reverse complement strand
GCTGGAGTTTAAATACTAAAGCCAGCTCTCGATCTAACCCATACAACTTAACAGGCAGCTAATATAAAGGCTAGGAACAAGATCTCGAAGCAAATTCAAAAGCTACCTGCAACTTCGAAACGTACGAACACGAACAGCAACTTCGTGCTTTTGTTCCAGCTAACAACAGCTTCTACAAAAGATATAGGGTGAAAGAGCTCTTCGAGAGGAGTCCAACGCTACCTCTACTATCCAAAAAAACGGCCGGAATCGACGGGAATCTACCGGAGAAGCTCACGGTGAATAGTGACCAAGGGTTGAAGAACAGAGAACGAAATTCGGGAAATATCTCTAAGTATGGGAACTGGAAATCAACAACGAAGACCAAGATCTCCTTTATAAACAACTTGCAACTGCTGAATTTTAGTTACAATGTCCACCGACAAAACCAGCAGGTACAAGGGAAAACCAACGACTGATTTCTACGTGCGCAATTCCCATATCAGCAGGTGCACTAAAATCGTCGACTGGCGTCTTAAATAATACAATTCAAAATGGCGTCGCAACAACTAATCCAAACGACGTCGCTTAGGATACGCGATTCTAAATACCAACTGCTGATCATCCAGCAGCAATACACAAAACAGCGTAAAGCACTTCCTCCTGCTGATACCAGCAACAACATCAAAACGCGGCGTTGCCACTTCCTCAAACGACGTCGCTCCACAGACGTCAGCAAAACCAGCAGAAGCACTTTACGCAAAACCAACCATCTGCTGAAACTCCTAGCGCTAATCTAAACGACGCCGTTTCCTCCTCGCGCTACATGAAGGTTGACCCGCGTTGACAACCAGCAGGCATACAAATAACGCGATACACCCATCGACTGACGATAGCAAAGTCTACGTCATCCACACAACGCTCAACAGTAATGCTTACTTCGACATATCTGCTATCAGCAGGTAATATAGACTATCGACTGGATCCTCAAAACGACACCGTTCGAAATTCTATAGCGCTCTCCTGCTGAAATCCACGTAAGCGCTGCTGTCGCCAGCTACCACAACAAAGAACTCAGCGCGCTAAGCTACCAGCAGCAAAGCTTACGTCAGCGAATACGATGCCAACACAAAGCATGACGTCATCAGAGCTGCTATCAGCAGATACCTCTAAACCCAAAATTTCGAAAATCTCCAGAATTTCTCTAAGGAGGGAAATCGACCCGAAAACAAAATCAAACATACAAACAGAGATCTGAATCCCCAAAAAAATCATCAAAATTCGATAACTTCCACAATAAATCCTTAATAAATATTTCAGGTCTCACATCAAGTAATACCTAGCCAGATCGCATAGCTTTTCATCGAGCTGGTTTCAACAACCAGCTAGAACCAGGCTCTTGCACTGCGCTGGTTTAGCGCCGAGCTGGTCATACACAAAAGCAATTTAGTTTCAGCATCCAGCTGGAACCTTCTTAGTGATAGTAGTCTGATTTCAGCATCCAGCTGGATCCAGTATCTGTTACACGATCTGGTTATTCCCTCCAAGTGCTGGTTATTGACTAAATAACGTCCTAATACACTGACAGAGGTAAAATCGATCCTAACACACCGCCACCACCCCTGAGTTCCAGCGAGCAGGTATTGGCAAGACTTGCACAGATTCCGAGGTAGAATTCTGACACCTCGTAGGCTGGGAGGACGGAGATTCCCTACGAGATGTTTTGGAAGATGAGACCTCTTGAGTTCGCGGGCTCCACTGATTCATTCGTTGTTGAGGAATGGGTCAGATCCTTGGAGAACATATTTTGCTATATGAGGCTAGAGGATGATTCCAGGGTTAGATAAACCATATTTCAGATTAAGGAGGATGCTGCCCTCTAGTGGGAAGGAGCAGAGAAGATGGTCGATATGGAGATGCTATATTGGGCTGGATTCAAGAAGCTATTCTATGAAAAGTATCTCACCCCCGATGTATAGGCCAAGTTGAAGCGATATTTCAGGAATCGCAACAGGGAGATATATCGATCGTGGAGTATGTTAAGAAGTTTGATAGGGGCTGCCATTTCTCACCCCTCATTGCTGATAACCATGAGGAGAAGTTACAGCATTTTCTGGACGGTTTGAGCCCCACCATCCGCAAAGATGTACTAATGGCTGATCGTACTGGCTATGCTGCAGCCTTGAAGAGAGCCTTCAGGTCGGAGCAGATGCTGAAGGATATATGGATAGAGGCACAGAGGAAGAGACTATTCCAGCCTCAGCAACCGCAGTAGACGTAGGACAAGAGGTCGTCTACTGTGTGAGGACTGTAGTTAACTGATTTAAATTAGTGATATATTATGAGCAGATTAGGGGAATGGCAGGACTAAATCACGTGAACCGTTAGTAGGGAATCAGCTTGGGTGGGGGCTGGTTCGAGCAGTTGAGCCTCGAGCTGGAGAGATAAAGTTGAGCGCTAGACTGGTTGGTGTCTTGAGAACTGTCTAGTGATCAACTGGGAGATTCGGTGTAAGCTGTTGATGATCTTCGGATTGGAAATAGAACGGATCAGTCGTGAGCTGATCTTGGACGGTACAGCTCTGAGCTGGTATGCGTTAGTGGAACGCAAGCTGGTGTGCATACACGTGAACTGATTTACCCGAGCTGGAATGTGGTGCAACGTTGTTTAGCGATACCAGCTTAGACGCTAGCTGACGGTAAGCTGATCTGTGAGTTATGGGCTGTCGCGGGCGTGATTTTTTGGTTGTGTCAGGCCTCGTGCTCAACTCAGAGTCAAACCATGCAATAAACAATAGCGGAAGCATTAAAATAGTGGTTAAAATTTTCGCTTTTGGCATGACTGAAAGATAACATAATTTAAAATACTACAATATTCAAAATATCCCAGTTTACAAAACATAAGGCAAAAAGCCATAGTACAACAGTACAACATGCATCAAGCACCAATCAGCAACACTACAACTGAATACAATAAAGCACAGGGCATCCCCCGGCTAACAGTAATGATACATATATGCTATACGCTAACTGAGACACTCTAACCACCTCCTGGGGCACCTCCAGCTGGGTCAACTCCACGACCAGCTGAATAACCTGGGAAACCTGAACAATACACAAAGGCAAACAAACACCAGCCCCATAGGGACATGGGGTCAAACCCCAGTACGGAGAGCAGCATAAAACAGCAAATGGAAAGCAACAAGTAATATGCAAATGCTATGCATGAGAACAAGTCTACAACCGAAAGAAGGGAGCCAAAGGATCTCAAGAACTGCAAAAAAACGAATCAGATCAACTGAACAACAGTGGCCACGGGGTGTGTGAGTGAATGGGAGCTACCTACTCGTCTCCACACACGGCACCAGATGCAAAACACAGCTAACCTGCTGTTGCCCAACTCATGAGGTGTGGGAGCTACCCACTACGCTCATAGTGGCTAACAGATACCAGCAGGGAGATGAGGGTGACGGGAGTTACCCGCTCGGCCTCTAAACAAGCATCCTGATACACAGAGCTCAATACAATAAGGCACGGCTAAACAAGGTCTGAGCTCAATATGACAAATGCGTGTATGCAACAGATAATGTCCAACACAGAACATATACAACGATGCAAGGCATACACAACAGCACGCAATATCACCCATGCTCAATCCAAAGCTATAAAACAAGCTCACATCCGTACCTCAAGTCTTCTGAGCTATAATTACCAAAAAGCAGTCCCGAGCAACACAGATCTCACACCTGCTAAGACAAACACAGATACTAGCTCAGGGACAGCAGCACAGAAACTACGAATTGGGAGCTACGAGCTCTACCTAATCTGTCCTACCCTTCTAACACAACAGAAGGCTCTAAACGAAGCACAAGGTAGGATCTTAACACTTACCCAACGAGCTATCTGAATGACAGAAGCAAAGCCACGCTTATGCTAACAAACTACAAAAGGGAGATGTCTTCGCGATCCACCTCCAGCTCCTCCCAAGTCTCCAAAAGAGGTCTGGGAAAGTTTCGCCTTAACAAGAGGAGTCCAGCGCTACCACTCTTGTGTCCGTCGGAGCTGTCTACCATAGACAATCGGGGAGGAAAAGGATCGGTGAACAGTAGCTAGGGTATCGCGACAGGGTTCGCTATCGGGAAATATTCTAAGTTTCGAAGCTGAAATAATAAAGAACGAAGGCAAAGTCCTCTATTTAAAGGTCAAATCTACTCAAACATGAAGAACAGAACCCACCGACACTTAAGTCACAAAACTGATTGCCCACTCGGATCTGAATCTCACATCAGATCTGGTTCTTCGTCGAAACAGATCCTGACTTATCCAAAAGACGTCACACAGAATCCACACTCGCATATGGACACATCACCTGCTACTCAAATCTGAAATGCTAAACACATCGCATCGCAACGCTACGCGCATATGAGTCTCCACTACTAAGCCAAAACTCTATCGTTTCAACTAATCCAAACGACGTAGTTTAGCTACTCGCTACAGAAACATGTTAGCTCACCTCTAGACACCTACGATACCTGATATCCATCACCAGAACTGAGTGCGATCACCACACTCACATCTGACCAGTTCCCATGGAAATTCCAACTCTCCAGATCTGCTTCAAGGACTTATACGGACCCGATAACTAAGCCAAGCATACCAACTCACAGCTGGCTCATCCCAGATTTGTTCCAGCCAAATCTGGTCTATACTAAACTCGATTAATTAACTCAATTAATCAAATCAAATTTCGGGTCTCACATCTCTCCCCCACTAAAATAGGATTTCGTCCTCGAAATCAAACTACTCCGTATCTGAACTGAAACTCAACAAAACCAAGAGTTCAAGATAACTGGGAAAACAACAAGAAAACAACTACTGGGAACAACAAGAAACAAACCAACTATTGGAATCTGACACAGCGCTTACTCAAACAGATGCGACCACTCATGCTGCATCTTCTCTTCCAGTTCCCACGTTGCTTCTTCTCTACAATGTTTGCTCCACTGGACCATGACCAAAGGAATGGTCTTATTCCTCAGCTGTTTCTCTTTTCTATCCAAGATCTGCAAGGGATACTCTACATAACTCAAAGTCCGATCTAGCTCCACCTCGTCAGTTCTCAACACATGCGAAGGATCTGGCTCATACTTCTTCAACATTGACACATGAAAAACATCATGTAAGGAAGACAGATCTGGCGGCAAAAACAGCCGATAAGCCAATGAAACAATTCTTTCAACAATCTCGTATGGTCCAACATAACGAGGAGCTAACTTTCCTTTGAGACCAAATCTCATAACACTGCGAAAAGGAGAAACTTTCAGGAAAATCAGATCACCAACCTGAAACTCTAAATTCCTACGCCTCTTATTCGCATAACTGGCTTGGCGATCTTGTGCAGCTTTCATACCCTGGCGAATCAGATCCAATTGATCTCTCATCTGCTGCACGAATTCTGGAGAAGACAATGCTTCTCCCCCACTTCTTCCCAACACACAGGAGATCTGCACCTCCTGCCATACAAAGCTTCAAATGGTGCCATACCAATCGTGACCTGGTAGCTGTTATTGTAGGAAAACTCAACCAAGGACAACGAATCTTGCCAGCTACCATTAAAATCCATTACAACAGCTCTCAACATATCCTATAAAATCTGGATAGTTCTCTCAGATTGGCCATCTGTCTGGGGATGATACGCTGTGCTCATCGCCAATCTGGTACCCAAAGCTGTTTGCAAACTCTTCCAGAACCTGGAAGTAAACCTCGGATCATGATCTGGAACGATAGAAACTGGCACACCATGCAATCTCACCACAAAATCTATGTACAGCTTCACCATCTCTTCCAAGAATACGTCAAACTGTAGGGAATGAAGTGAGCATAATTCGACAATTTATCGATAACAACCCACACAGCATCACACCCTCTGCTGGAACGAGGCAAATGTGTGACAAAGTCCATAGCTATGTGCTCCCAATTCCATTCGGAAATCTCCAAACTCTGCAATAGACCACCAAGTCTCATCCTTTCGGTCTTAACTTGCTGACTAATCAGACAACGGGCTATAAAATCAGCAACATCACTCTTAAATCCTGACCACCAGTAATGCTGCTTCAAGGCATGGTACATCTTCCTTGCACCAGAATGGACACTGTGTCTACTACAGTGCGCTTCTCTCAAGATCTCCTCTTTCAAATCAATCAGATTCGGCACTACCAACCTGCCACGAAATCTCAAACAACCATAGAACGAGATAGTGTAATCCGTTAATTCTCCAGCTCTCACCTTTTAGCTAGACCCGGCCAGGGACGGTTTCGGGTCCGACCTGCCGGGTCTGGGTCCGAAAAACCTGGAATCGGAACCGGAACCGTGAGAACCGGTTCTGGGATGGGCCAAAAACCGACGGTTCCAGGCTGGTTCCGGTCCGATTCGGTTTTTTTAAATTGAATTTCGAAGGTTTTTAAATTTTTTTTTAAAAATTGAATTCCGATTTTTAAAAAAAAGGAAAATTTTTTTTTTTAAAAAATTGGTATTTTGATAATTTTATTTTAATATTTTAAATTTTGAAATTCGATTTTTGAATTGAATTTTGAAATTCGAATTTCGAATTGAAATTTGAAATTCGAATTTCGAATTGAAATTTCATTTGAGAATATGAATTATAATTAATTCGAATTTTAATTTGAATTTTGAATTCGAATCTTAATTTATGTTTTAATTCGAATTTGAATTTAAAAGAATAACAATTGAGATTGGAATTTGAAATTTGAAGTGTAAATAATTTCAAAAAATAAATATAATTGAATAACAATACAAAGAAGTTAATATTACAATAGAAAGTAAAGACGAATTAAATGGGGAAATTTGAATTTCTTTTTTTAAAAAAGATAATTTTATAATTTAATTTTAATAATTTAAATTTTTAATTCGAATTTTGAATTTCAAATTAAAATTCCAATTTAAATTATAATTTGAACTTTGAATAAAATTTGAATTTTTAATTTTGTCGATTAATTTGAATTTTGATTTGAACTTTATTTTGAATTCTAATTAATTTGTATTTTAATTTGTTTAATTTAGAATTATAATTTGAATTTTGAATTCGAATCATAATTTGTGTTTAAATTCGAATTCGAATTTAAAAATAACAATTGAGATTGAAATTGAAATTTGAGTGTAAATAATTTAAAAAATGTACGTTAAAAAAAGCTGATAGGATCAATATGGCTCGAAATATAGTCCTAGGAGTTCAGAAGGGGGGGGGTGAATGAAATCCTTGGTATTTCAAATTTTCGAAACCTTTAAAACAATTTTTACAAGCACCCGCTTAACTTAAATTCGAGTTACCCGATTTAAGGTATCTCAGTTTTAATGCTGATTTCTTGGCTAACAGTAAATGTGCGGAAATAAGCCAATAAATCAGTGAACAGTTAAAGGAATAAGTAAATGCAGTAATGTAAAATAGTAGGGTCAAGAATTTGTTTATGGAAGTTCGGATGTCAATATCCTACGTCTCCTCTTCTTCCTTTTCAGGAAGGTTCCACCAGAAGATTTGATGTTTACAGTCTCTGTAACCACCCAGTCACCGAGTCTCGCTCAAGGTGAACTCCTAGCAACTCCGAACAACAAGCAGACGCAGCTGTTGAATATAACACTGATAATTTTTATCAAACGGCTTTGGATAGCACGTTTGTTACAGACTCAAATCGAATAACAACAGTGAAATACAAATGATTGAGTGCTGCAAATCTTCTGGTTTCTAACACTGAAACTCGATTCACAAAAATGAACCAGAAGATGAAATCTCAAAGGAAATATCTGTGAGCGCTTGACTTTGAAAGTTCTTCGAGATTGGATTTCTTGGGACTTAGAATATTTTCGATTGAGAGCATCTTTTTAAATCCCAGATGGTGATGAAGACAGAAAATTTTCTGAATGAAGAGAACAATTAGCGAGTGTAAGTCCCAGAGCTTCTTCAATTAAAAACCATCTATTTATACTCTTCGTCCTCCAACGGTCATAAAGATAGCCTAAGAAAACAAAATCATCGTATAGCTGTATGCACTGCTCCACTAAGGTAAATTGCGCTTCGTTAGAGCCAAATTATCGTCTTTCCATATTTGTGCAAACACCGTAAAACGTCCTCTGTATACTGTGTACTATTTACCCAAAATAGTACTGACGTTGTCTCCTTAATTCCAGGCATATGTACGATTCAATCTTCACCATTGATTCTTTCCAATTTAAACATTGATAGAGTTTGAATCGGCTCGTCGTTTGCGCCTGAAATCTCTTTATGTAAATTGACGAGTGGAATACATCTGAGTACTTCGTAACAGCTGGTTGTAACGACTTAAAGCTTCAACAACTGAAAGTTCCAATAGCTGAATGCTAACCAACGACTGAATACGCTAAGGGACACAACATCTGAATCCTAGAGCTAAACCAAACGCTGTCGTCTCAACTTATCCAAACGACATAGTTTTGCTGTCTGCTAAGAAATACGCTAACATTCGAATAGTTGCGTCTGATATCGAACTAACATCTGAATATGTTCACTATTGAAGTAAATACCCAACGTCTATATACACTTCTGAAAAAGATACCCAACGTCTGAACCAATACCAGAATCTGATATCCCTTATAATTTCAACATATGAAATCTTTACGTCTGAAATAATTCAAACCCAATATCTGACTGGTCGATTCAACATCTGAAAGAGTATTACATCTGAATATACGACTCAACATCTGAACTATTTCCGAATAGCAACATCTGAATAAGCCTGACATCTGAATAAACTTTTCTTCAAATACGTAGCTGATAACTTCAACGTCTGACTGTCCAGATGATATCTTTAATTTTGCACTGTCTTATTTTGTTATCACCAAAACTAATAAATTTTATCTTAACAATTTCCCCCTTTTTGGTGATGACAAAACTTAGCAGCCTAAAGACTTATATAGATGAACAAAAGTACATGGCGCAAAGTCTGCTGAAATTCTAAATTTCATTAACTGAAGACTGTACAAAGAATTTGTACAATAACTGAAGTAACAAATCCTAAAAATCTTTTTCTCCAAAGAGAATCCATTTTGCACTTCTCTTGGGTGGTAGATATGGACCATATGTTATACCACGAACGGGCGATTCACCACCACTAGATCGTCTCCTCTTTGAAGATCCACTTCTATCGCCTCTACTCCGACTTTCACCTGAACCACTTCTACCTCGGCTACCACTTTCTCTACTGATAGTGCCTCCACCATATTTGCTTGGGTCATCTGCTCTACTACCACTTCCACCACTTGGTTTATTTTGGTCATCAGGAGGCGGTTGAGGGTGGCGGCTGCTACTATCTTCCCCCTTTTTGTCATTACCACCCCTATTGATATAATCGACAAGAAATCCAAGTTGGGTGGAGAGGGTATTGTGATTTTCTTCGGCTTTCACACGAAAGTCAAGCAATTCGCTCCTAATGGTAGCAACCTGCTCATCCAAGTCTATTACTTTAGCGTTGAGATCTTTAACCTCCGTCCTAACATCAACATTATCAAAAACAGCAGCAGCCACCTGAGTGCTAATCCTATGTTGAGATTTAACAACATCCAGCGACAGGGCAGTCTTATGATCATGCATATCTTTGCGAATATTTGTAAGCAACTGTTAGAGTAGATGCCCAACTAGCCAACTTGTGGCATGTGGGTTTTATTGACTCTTTGTATAACGATCTTTATTTATGAAATTAGTGTTTCTTTATGGCATTCTTTATTTTAATTATGTTATAATGTTAAAAATTGTGTTGGATAAAGACCTAGAATGCACCATAGTGTATGTTAGATGTGATAGTGGATATGATGACTATCATGAAACACATCTAATAGTCACTGTGTATTCTAAACACGTTCCTAGTCGATTGGGCCGTCAAAATGAGGATAAGGCCGCCCGAGCTTGAGACTAGCATCTGCGATGTGAAGCACCATGTTTCATTGGTAGGGAACATTGTGATGTTCTGAGCATGCAGATGGATAGTGACCTGGTGATCTATCGAACTACCCTCGTTCGGACTTTCCAAGTTGTTACCATTTGTCGAGTGGAAAAGTCCGAGGTCTTGGTTGTACTGATTAGTCCTCACTACTCGAAACGTCATTGAGACTCGACATGATAGGTGCCTCACTTTGACCCGTTTACCGACTCATTTTGGGTCATTAGGTGGCGGGATTGGGTGAGGTCCCGATGCATGTAGGAGTCGATGCTTCGTTGTCGAGGATTCACCGCTCGCCTTTGTGCGTGGATATCCTATGCTATCTGAGGAGATAATAGTGTGATAAATCTCTTGCCAAAGTACTAGATGTATTTTAGGTAAATGGGTTTGCCTAGTAACACACGTGATGTCACTATTTGATCTCCGAGATGTATGCATAGTTATTGGATCTTTAGCGACTCTCGATTTACCAATGGTCGTTGATCTGATCGGGATATATGTGTTGAAAGGACCGTACTGTACGCTAACCATGACCGACTGGTTCTTGCATGCACTATTAGTGATACCTAGGGGATCATGGGGCGATGTTGTTAGGCGCTTTACCATGATCCGATGGGTCAGTCCGAAATTGTGATTTCGGAGTCGCAATGGTTGTGAGCCCACGGCTAGCTGTATCCCTGAACCATTGAGGGTCACACAAGTACTGGCTTCACGATTCCCGCACGGAAACTGAGCTCAATGTGTTGAGCATAGGAGGAGGAATTTAGGGAATGCGACTTCCTAAAAGTCAACAGGGGTCAAATTGCAATTTCCCTAAAGTTTGGGCTAGTTTGACTATCCTTGAAAATTGGAGGGCCAAACTGCAATTTTGGACTAGGTGGTCTGAAAAATTGTTTTCGCATCATAATACTCAGTTTTGTTAACTGAGTGGATCGGTCCGATCTGATCGGAAATCGGAATTATGATGAAGCCACGGTGATGGAAATGAACCGAATGTTCATATGGACCTGGGCCCGCCCCAGGCCCATTGGGCTGGTTCAAGCCCATCATAAGTCTACTTGTACTAGACCTAGGGCTAAATGGGAAACACACTTCATAACCTTGTCGAGGAGATTCCGTTCATGATAAATTCGTCAGCTCTTCTAGTGCATACTGACGAAGGAGTCCTGTTTCCAGTCGTGGACCGGATTAGGAGATCTACCACCGCCAACCGTTGAAGTGCCAGTTTCCCTGTGAAACTGGTCGGAGCTAGGCACCTAGACGCCAGCAAGGTAACGCTCTAAAACATCCTATGTATGTTTTACTGCATTTGATTTTATGTATTGACCGTTCCCGGTGCAAAACCTTTTATTCTTCCGCTGCGCCTCGGGAAACGGGATCCGGATCCACCGCTGTGCCAACAACAACGACCTGTACGCCCTATCGTGTTCATCAAAATGGGCATTAACCTGCTTCTCAAGGTCTCTGATGTGCAAAATAAGAATGTCTTTGAGTTTATCAGCATCGTTTCTTCGCCTGATTTGTTCAAACTGAACTTGATCAATAGAAGCGCGCAGTCGAGCGAATGACTCTATGAAATCGGTAGCAACAGCTGGTAGAGAAGTCGAAGTAGCAGCTGTATCATTTTCATCAAAACGAATTGAGGAATCATCTGAGGTTGATGAAGAGAAGGGACGCTGGTCTAAAAACATCTGTACACTCTGATCCTGAAACACTGAACTGGAAACTGACTGAACAGGCGGACTAACAAAAACTGAATGAGTACCTAACTGTATATTTCGTAAAACGGATCTGTCACAAAATTACGGATATCTACTATACTCAGACCACCAAACAAACAATACCGAGCAAAACCTGTACACAACTGATACCATCCCCAATATGTTACTGTCGGCCTTCGAGACCCAAAACTGGAGTTGGTTCCACAACAGCAATAGCTCTACAGAAATTAAGAGAACCAACCGGCAGAAGCTTTCCAGAGAGAAAGAATATCTGTGCTTCGATACAAACATCGGCCCACCGTTTTCCTCATCAGCTTAAAGAAATTACTTACAGGAGGAAGAGTGTCCACATAGGAGAGTTGCGGCAAAACCTCATTGCAAATGATTGGCCTGGACAACGGCTTCCAATAATCAGCGCAAGGTTCAATTACCCAGGAGCCATTAACCAGAATCATGGTCCGTATCCAGCAAGAAGAGCGAATATTCGGGTTTGATCGGGCGATTATGGCACCACGATCACGCTGTCTACCTTCAAACATCTTTGAGCAACACGTCCTGTCCCATGTGAGACCGTGTGCCTGCATCAATATCTTCAGCTCTTCGAGCAAAAAGAGATGAAGGTTGGATAACATATCCAGTACCTTGAGATCAGTAGCTGATGAACCTTCACCAGGAACAAAATTTGATTTATGAGCTTCCACAAACTTTCGGGTCAACAACTCTCTGTACTTTGTCAGTATATACATCCTTCTCTAAAGAGCTTCTCTTGTGGAATCTGTTTCAGCCCATGTGAGGACTTTTCCTTCTTTGGCATAAAAGTCTTCTATCTTTAGAACGGCCAATTTCTTGAGGCTGAAGGAATTAAAGAACTGTTCCACTTCATCAATAACTTTCTCTCGCAACTGTACAAGAACCTCAATGTCTGCACAAATCAAAGAAAGTTGTTCTTTGGCGAGATTTCCTTTTACGGGATCCACTATCACCAGGGGCGCCTTCCCCTTAGCATCAACTGAAATCTTGGGAAGACTGGCCTTGTACCAGTCTCCTTCATTGACTTCTGGAATCGAGATACTCTTCCCCAACTTTATCTTCGTAATTTCTCCAAGAGCAGACGGCAATGGGAAATCTGCTGTAATTGTCAACAGAATTTCCTCAATAGTCATTGACTCATCATCAGAAACTTTATCAGCAGTAGCTGGAACGACATCTGGAATGTCCGATTTCTGATCCTTTACAGTTTCAGCCTCAGGCTCTGTCACAATATACGCAGCTGACGCATCTACACTGCTCTCATTCTCATCAAAAATCTGCGCTGCTGCTCCCCAACACCGATTCCAAAACCAATTGTTTCCATTTCTTTATCTATATCGCTGGCTGTTACAACCGGTCTATCAGCTTCTTGAGCAATGAATGTCGGGGAATCGTGGCGGATCCGGATCCCGTCTCCCGGCGGTGCAGCGGAAGTTTAAAATTAGCGCCGGGAAACGTTCAATAAAATAAAGGAAATCTACAAACATTCATAGGGTGTTCGTAGATGATTACCTTGTTGACGTCTAGGCGCCTGGCTCCAACCAGAATCACAGGGAGACTGGCTCTTCACGGTAGGCGGCGGTAGATTACGTCTAATCAAGTCCACGACCGGAGGGCAAGGTTCCTTCGTCAGCCTGTACTAGAAGGCCTGACGAGATAAGCATGGACGGAAACTCCTCGAAAGGTTGGCCGGAACAAATTCCTGCGAGGGGCGGCGTCGGCGATGGTGGTGGCCGGCGGCGGCGATGTGAGGGAGAGGAGGGGGCGGCCGAGAGTATGCAATGGAGGCTAGGGTTAGGTTGTAGTGTTACAATGATCAAAGCCCTAAGTCATCTTAATTAAATTAAGTTGGTAGATGGGCTTGAACCGGCCCAATGGACTTGGGTCATACCCAGGTCCATGTGAACATTCGGTTCGTTTAATTCATTACGGTTTCATCATAAATCCGATCGTCGTTGCAAAATGACAGTTTTGCCCCTCAACAGTGGGAAATCACGATTTGACCCCTGTTGACTTTTAGGAAGTCGTACTTCCAAAAATCCTCCTCCTATGCTCAACACATTGATCTCAGTTTCAGTGCGGGAATCTTGAATCCAGTACTTGTGTGATCCTCAATGGTTCAGGGATACAGCTAGCCGTGGGCCCACAACCATTGCGGCTCCGAAATCACAATTTCGGACTTGCCCATCGGATCATGGTAAAGCACCTAGCAACATCGCGCCATGATCCCCTAGGTATCACTGATAGTGCCTTCAAGAACCAGTTGGTCGTGGTTAGCGTACAGTACGGTCCTTTCAATCCATATATCCCGATCAGATCAACGATCATTGGTAAATCGAGAGTCGCTAAAGATCCGATAGCTATGCATACATCTTGGAGATCGAATAGTGACATCACGAGTGTAACTAGGTAAACCCATTTACCTAAAACACTTCTAGTACTCTGGCCAGAGATTTATACACTATTATCCCCTCAGATAGCATAGGATATCCACGCATGCAAGCGAGCGGTGAATCCTCGGCAACGAAGCATCGACTCCTACATGCATCGGGGTCTCACCCAACCCCTCCGCCTAATGACCCCAAGTGAGTCGGCAAACGGGTCAAAGTGAGACGCCTATCATGTAGAGTCTCAATGACGTTTCGAGTCGTGAGGACTAATCAGTACAACCAAGACCTCGGACTTATCCACTCGACAAATGGTAACCACTTGGAAAGTCCGAACGAGGGTAGTTCGATAGATCACCCGGTCACTATCTATCTGCATGCTCAGAACATCACAATGTTCCCTACCAATGAAACATGGTACTTCGCATCGCAGATACTAGTCTCAAGCTCGGGCGGCCTTATCCTCATTTTGACGGCCCAATCGACTAGGAACTATTTCAGAATACACAGTGACTATTAGATGTGTTTCATGATATCCGTCATACCCACTATCACATCTAACATACACTATGGTGCATTCTAGGTCTTTATCCAACACAATTGTTAAAATTATATAAACATAATGAAGATAAAGAATTCCATAAACAAATGCGAATATCATATATAAAGACTGTCATATACAAGAGTCTATAAACCCACACGCCACAAGTTGGCTAGTGGGGCATATACTCTAACAATCTCCCACTTGCCCTAAAGCCAACTACTCATCAGACGCAGTCCCATTGTTTCGCGATGTTTTTCAAACAACTGTCCTGGCAAGAGCTTCGTAAGTGGATCAGAAATGTTGTCCGCAGAGGCGACTCTCTCAACTGCTATGTCACCTCTAGCCACAATATCCCGGATTATGTGGTATTTCCTCAGTATATGTTTGGATCTTTGGTGAGACCTAGGCTCCTTTGCTTGCGCAACGGCACCCGTGTTGTCGCAGTACACCGGGACTGGACCAACTCCATCAGGAATGACGCCCAACTCTTGGACGAAATTCCTTATCCAAACCGCCTCCTTAGCAGCAGCTGATGCTGCAATGGACTCAGCCTCAGTGGTTGAATCCGCGATGGTGTCTTGCTTGGAACTCTTCCAAGAGACAGCACCACCATTGAGCATGAATAAAAA
>KV014919.1:65479-95393 GCA_001598015.1 Dorcoceras hygrometricum | reverse complement strand
AGCGTTTTGTATAGGATGTCCCTGGCCACATTGTCCAAGTTGCTTTCTTCTAGTCATCATTGGTGTACTCATGTCTGGCTTTCTCAAGAAACTGAGGCTCGCCATTTGATACAGCAAACGCCAGATTGGGCTTCATTATCTTCAATGGCCCATCAGTAATAACATTCCACATTTCGTCAACCATAGCAGCAAGATGCGCCTGCATGCGAATCTTCCAATCATCATATTCATCTCTGGAGAACAAAGGGATCTTGTTTTGTGAGGTAGACATATTTAAATAAAATAACGCACAAATGATAATTGTTCAATAACTGAGAAGCGCCTGCTCTGATACTACTTGATGGTCCCAGGAATAGGATCACTAAGTAAACAGGAGTTTAGAAGGGGGGAGGTGGGGTTGAATGAACTCCTTTGTATTTTTCAATTTCAAAACTCTTTTTAAAATGTATTACAAGCTTCTTGCTTAACTTAAGTCCGAGTTACCAGACTTAAGAATATCTCAGTTATAAGAAAACCTCTCGGACAACAAAGTTTGTGCGGAAAAAGGCCGATTGATTTGTGAACAGTAAATAAACACAAATAATATAGTCGTGCGTAATGTAAAAGATAGAGTTCAGGATTTGTTTCTGGAAGTTCGGATATAAATATCCTACGTCTCCCCTTCTTCCGCCTCGGAAGGTAATACTAGAAGATTTGATGCAAGTAGCCTTTCTACAGACACCCAATCACACAAGCCGCACTTGTATGAACTCCTAGAACTTCTCAACAATTCCACGCAGACACAGCTGCTGGTTTTACAACACTTGACACCACTTGATAGTATTTTCAAACGGCTTTTTGAGAAGCCCGTTTGTTACAGACTCAATAAAGATAACACAATGAATACACGTTTTTGAGTACTGTAGAATCTCTGGTTTCTTAGGCAATGAAACTCGATTCAATAAATGAACAAGAGACTTAGACTCGAAAGATTATCTATGAAGATCAACGGTAAAGTTCTTCGAGTCTTTGAGCTTTGTGAAGATAACTTTAGAATGCGATGAAAGCTCTATGAATGTATTTCGACAGCGTGACCGCGAGATGATAAGAGTGATGGATGGTTTCTTTAATCCAGCTTTTTATATTTATAGGCTTCGTTCTCAACGGTCATAAATTCTTCAAAGGAAAAATAAATCCCGTTTGAATCTCTGTCAAAATAGTACGCCGTAATTACTGCTCCACTACAAGGTAAAATTGCTCATTGACAGAGCCAATTTGTCTTCTTTCCATTTCTGTGCAAGCATTGTAAAACGGCCTCTGTACATCGTACTATTTACCCAAAATAGTACCTACGTTGTCTCCTTAATTCCAGGCAATAGTACGATCCTAATGATCTTTTCTATTTTGAGTATACGATCGTATTTGAATCAATTTAGCTTGCACCTGAAATCTTTTCTGTCGATAGATCTTTTAATCTCCAAGACAACATATACAACGTCGATTATAATAACTGATAAGAGCAAAGATGATGTCATGATTTCTGTTCAATTTCACTGTCACTGTTCATGATGACGTCACGGTCTTTGAAAACTCTACTATCCTCATAACTGTTGTCAGCAATCTTTAACTATGTTGCATTGTTCCTGTTGATCTTCACTGTTACGATAACTGATGACAGCAAACGGTATAAAACACTGTTTACCATTTACCGAACAAAACTGCTGACAGTTGAACTTAACTCGTTGGCTTTACTGTTATGACAACTGTTGACAGTTTCTCCAAACTTCTCTGTTTCTTCATAAACCTAATGTTTCAATTTCTGTTAACAGCAAACTTTCCTGATACAATGACGATGTCTGTTGGTAGATATCTTCCTCAATACAATCTTCAAAAACTGTTGTCAGCAACCATTACTTACTTAAAGACGATATCTGTCGACAGCTCAAACATTCTCAAGGTATTTCCAACAGTAGATACCTGACCCGATAACCTGAGCAACTTATCCAATAACCCGACTGTTTCCGAACCCGAATTAAATCAATCCAATATCAAATCTGAAGTAAATACTGATTACTATCGTCAGCACTTGTTATATCCTTGAAGAGATTATTTGAGTAAAGTCCAATTCTTTTCTTAATTTTGTTATCACCAAAACTATAAATTTTATCCTAACACTCAAACTCGTTGAGCCGTTGCATTCGGACTTCCATGGGAAAGTATTGTTTCAAGAATGCTTCCCGAAACCTCTGACACCTAATAATTTGTCCATTGGCATTCATGCTGGGCTCAACTGCTTCCCACCATTTACCAGCTTTACTGTCGAGGAGTGGTGTTACAACATCCACTTTAACCGCGTCTGGGACTTCCAGTACTCGAAGTTGCGTCTCGATGTTCTTCATCCAGGTCTGAGCAACTTCGGGATCGTGGCTCCCATCAAAGGTGGGGGCTTTGTTCTTGCGGAGGGACTCATAGTAGAAATTAGTCTCACGAGGTGGAGGGGGAGGAGGAGGTTCTTGGTTGTTGTTGTTAGGGTTAACCAACCCTTGAAGAGTTGTGGCAACTATGGTAGCATATGCCATCAGGTCTTCTCTACTAAGACCACCTCCCGAATTGGATTGGAGGGTCCTTCACCTCCATTGTTTCTATCGCTTCTACGATCTCCTGCCATATTTTGCCATAGGAATGCTTACTAAGAATGAAGGCTTACAAATGTGAAACGATCGAGAATACGATATCACGAATGGATAAACAAATTTTGGCTCTAAGGCGTCTAATCATGCGGCTTTGGTTGTCAAGGGAAATCTACTTCATTTGAAGGGCAGCAGCAGCACGAGTACGGGGGACAGAGGGGGCCATTTCCTAAAATCGAGGATATTTCCAAAAATAGAAAGTCGTGAGATTGTTCCATAAACTGAAAGTACTAACTATAGGGATTACATAACAGTTTACGGAATAGAAATCGGAGTCCTGTACAAAACGTTATTGCATTTTCAAATATTTCCAAAAACGGCAAAAACGCGTTTTCGGAGGCCTAAACGAAGGAATTCGGCCAAAACGCGCCTTTGGTCACAATAAAGTGAGTATTGCTCGTTGGGCCGTTTCGAAGGGGGTATCACTGGTCTTTCGCCAAAAATCTGAAAGTTCGTCCTAGACCTTGAAAATTTCAGATTCGGTTTCCCAGCCGGATTATGCACCTGGTGAGCTCTGATACCACTAAAATGTCACGCCCCGAGATCGAGACTCATGACATCGGCAATATTAAACAATTAAAAAATTGTAAAACATTAAGCCTCATAGCATAGCTCAAACCAGTCTGTTAATAATCGTTTTTACATCTGAAAATCGGAGTCTGAATAACAGAGTGCGGAAGCGAAAAATAAATAATTTACATTAATATCGGAGAAATTGCGGAAGCGAAAGATAATTACATCAACAGAACTGAATCATCACCAGCCCCAGAACAGCTCTTGTTCTTGTTATTCTACCTGCTCTTCATTCTTATCTGGGTGGAGAAGTAAGGGGTGAGTGTTTGGGGAAACACTCAGCAAGTGGGGGATACCATTCGAGCATAACAAATATTCATATACATATACTGAGATAACAGATCTCGACACAGAGTATAACAGAGCATAACAGAGCATAACAGAGCATAACAAAGCATAACAGAGCTTAACAGAATCATGGGAGATAGCACTGATAATTACTTCACGTCTATGGTTTACTAATCAGTCCCTAATTTTTACTCCTCTAAGGGGTCGAGGCCATGTGGTTACACCAAGTAACCCAGAGTGCGGAATATTCCGTAGACCCATTTTACGATAGAAATATCAGTGCAAAACAGAGTTTTAATGAAACAGAATTCATAAACAGAAAAGTGCTCGAACAGTAGGTTCAAAACTGAATTTTCGAAATGAACAATACATATAATATAACAAACGAATATCATAGCACAATCCTGTTAGAGTAGATGCCCAACAAGCCAACTTGTGGCGTGTGGGTTTTATTGACTCTTTGTATAACGATATTTATTTATGAAATTCGCATTTCTTTATGGAATTCTTTATTTTCATTATTTCATAATGTTAACAATTGTGTTGGATAAAGACCTAGAATGCACCATAGTGTATGTTAGCAGAGTATAACAGAGCATAACAGAGCATAACAAAGCATAACAGAGCTTAACAGAATCATGGGAGATAGCACTGATAATTACTTCACGTCTATGGTTTACTGATCAGTCCCTAATTTTTAATCATCTAAGGGGTCGAGGCCATGTGGTTACACCAAGTAACCCAGAGTGCGGAATATTCCGTAGACCCATTTTACGACAGAAATATCAGTGCAAAACAGAGCTTTAACGAAACAGAATTCATAAACAGAAAAGTGCTCGAACAGTAGGTTCAAAACTGAATTTTAGAAATGAACAATACATATAATATAACAAACGAATATCATAGCAAAATCCTGTTAGAGTAGATGCCCAACAAGCAAACTTGTGGTGTGTGGGTTTTATTGACTCTTTGTATAACGATCTTTATTTATGAAATTCGCATTTCTTTATGGAATTCTTTATTTTCATTTATGTTATAATGTTAACAATTGTGTTGGATAAAGACCTAGAATGCACCATAGTGTATGTTAGATGTGATAGTGGATATGATGGCTATCACGAAACACATCTAATAGTCACTGTGTATTCTGAACTCGTTCCTAGTCGATTGGGCCATCAAAATGAGGATAAGGCTGCCCGAGCTTGAGACTAGCATCTGCGATGCGAAGTACCATGTTTCATTGGTAGGGAACATTGTGATGTTTTGAGCATGCAGATGGATAGTGACCTGGTGATCTATCGAACTACCCTCGTTCGGACTTTCCAAGTGGTTACCGTTTGTCGAGTGGATAAGTCCGAGGTCTTGGTTGTACTGATTAGTACTCACTACTCGGAACGTAATTGAGACTCTACATGATAGGCGTCTCACTTTGACCCGTTTACCGACTCACTTGGGGTCATTAGGTGGCAGGATTGGGTGAGGTCCCGATGCATGTAGGAGTCGATGCTTCGTTGTCGAGGATTCATCGCTCGCTTATATGCGTGGATATCCTATACTATCTGAGGGGATAATAGTGTATAAATCTCTTTCCAGAGTATTGGATGTGTTTTTAGGTAAATGGGTTTGCCTAGTAACACTCGTGATATCACTATTCGATCTCCAAGATGTATGCATAGCTATCGGATCTCTAGCGACTCTCGATTTACCAATGGTCATTGATCTGATCGGGATATATGTGTTGAAAGGACCGTACTGTACGCTAACCACGACCAACTGGTTCTTGCAGGCACTATCAGTGATACCCAGGGGATCATGGGGCGATGTTGCTAGGCGCTTTACCATGATCCGTTGGACAAGTCCGAAATTGTGTTTTCGGAGTCACAATGGTTGTGGGCCCACGGCTAGCTGTATCCCTGAACCATTGAAGGTCACACAAGTACTGGATTCACAATTCCCGCAAGGAAACTGAGCTCAATGTGTTGAGCGTGGGAGGAGGATTTTAGGGAGTGCGACTTCATAAAAGTCAACAGGGGTCAAATTGCGATTTCCCAAAGTTGAGGGGCTAAACTGTAATTTTGGACTAGGTGGTCTGAAAAATTGTTTTCACATCATAATATTCAGTTTTGGAAACTGAGTCAATCGGTCCAATCTGATCGTCGATCGGGATTATGATGAAGCCACTGTGATTTAAATGAACCGAATGTTCATATGGACCTGGGCTTGACCCAAGTCCGTTGGGCCGGTTCAAGCCCATGTATGATTTTAAATACAAGACTTGGTCTAGGGCAACATAACACTTGAACATCACACCACAACCCTAGCCTCCAAGCTTGTGGCCGCCCCCCTCTCCTCCCATAAACCTCACGGCCGCCGGCCACCCCTTGCTCTGCCGCCGTCCGCCGCACCGTCGTCCGCCGCCGGTGATCACATGATTGGACTTGTTCCGATCTGCGTGACAAGGATATTCCGTTCGTGCCAAATTCGTCAGGCCTTCTAGTGCAGACTGACGAAGGATTCTTGTTTCCGGTCGTGGACCTGATTAGGAGGATCTAACGTCGCCTACCGTGAAGAGCCAGATTCCCTGCGAATTTGGTTGGAGCCAGGCGCCTAGACGCCAGAAAGGTGACACTCTATAAAACATCCTATGCATGTTTTATTGATTTTTTTGATGTATTGAACGTTTTTCGGGGCAAATTTTAAACTTCCGCTGCGCCCCCGAGAAATGGGATCCGGATCCGCCATTGTCGCCAACAGTGGTATCATAGCCAAGGCTCGGATCTATCAATACATAATTTGTCCCTTATTGCATAAAATCACAAATTTTCGGAAAAAAAAAAAAGCACGATGGTACTGTAGCTGCCGCACGGCGGCACCACGGACCGCATAGCTCTCGCGATCGATCATCCCAAAGTTTTATATATGTGATATATATGTTAGTTGAATCCGCATGTTAAATTATGATTTAATTTTATGAGACCAAATTTTCAAAATTAAAATCCCTCGTTTTAAATTTGATTTAAAAATGATATCAAGATTAAAAGTTTAATCATCCCAAAGTTTTATATATGTGATATATATGTTAGTTGAATCCGCATGTTAAATTATGATTTAATTATTTATGAGACCAAATTTTCAAAATTAAAATCCCTCGTTTTAAATTTGATTTAAAAATGATATCAAGATTAAAAGTTTATTCGATAAACTAAGGAAATTTAAATTTGTTTAAATTCTCCTACCTTCCATCAACAATGAGTGTACGTCGATGCTACCCGCATACATGGCCCGGCTCATATTATTGAGGGGGGTTATGTATGCCGGAAAGCTGTACACGTCATTGACACTGGCTGTGAGTCGGTTGGAACTCCCTTTAACGTTGGCTCATATTATTGGGGACGTTAAGGGGACCGTCCTTCACGACTCGACATTGATGGGTCATCTTGACACGTGATAGTAATCGGCGTCATATTATTGGGCCCTTACTAGACGTGAGGTTAATACATGGAGGTTGCACCGATTGCAATTGGGCTCTACCTTTTGAGTGTCATGGTTGGCTGATATTATTCGGAACCATGATCGCTTGATTGGACTCTGTGTACCCACTAAGGAAACTTACTTTCTTGATTTCATTAGAGGGTGGTGAAATCGTTAAAATAGTGGGAGGGTAATTCATAAAACTAAATGACCTTGTTTTATGTCTTAGCGTTTTTCATATATAGTTAGTAATGCATGTCTGTTTTTCTTTTCAGTATAAAATACTTATAAAATATCTTCGATCAAAAACCCACTCGCTGCTATACAGGATAGCAACAAGTTCACCGTTCTGAACTACCAAGACTGGCTTCGAAACCTCAATATTGTATTGGCTTCGGAGAAACTTCTCTACACGTTAGAGAAGAGCCCTCCGAAGGAAGCCCCTGCCGATATCAGCCCTGAGAAGCTGACAAAGCTTAACCAATGGTGGGACGACGAGCTTAAGACTCGATGCTATGTGATGGCATCGATGTCAAATGAAATGCAACGGCGCTTTGAGAAGACGGTGTATGCTGCTGACATACACCTTCATCTTAAGGAACTGTATGGGGAGAACTCTCGACATGAGAGGTTCACCACTGTCAAGGAGCTTATGACGAGCCGCATGCACGATGGGACTTCGGTCCGTGAGCATGGGGTTCGTATTATTGGACTCATTGAAAATTTGGTGGGCCTTGATATCACACTTCCACATGAGCTGTCTGTGGATTTGTTTCTCCTCTCACTACCCGCTGCATTCGACCCCTTTGTGGTCAACTTCAACATGAACAAGCTGGAAGCCACCCTTGAAGATGTGGTTAACATGCTGGTCGTGTTTGAGGGGACCATAAAGAAGGACAAGCCCGTCCTCCTTATGGGCTCTTCTTCTTCTGCGAAGAAGGGGCCCAAACGCAAGGGCAAAAAACGTTCTGCCCCTGCGAAGGAGGAAAAACCCACTAAGAAGCCAAAGGCAAAGGCTTCCAAGCCAAACAAGACTGAGGATGTTTGCCACCACTGCCATAAGCCTGGGCATTGGAGGAGGAACTGCAAGGAGTACCTCGATCAGTTGCGAACTGCGAAAGGTATGTTCTATATCAAAATAAATATGTCTTTTAATTGGACTTCTTGGGTACTTGATACCGGATGTGGATCTCATATCTGCAATGATTTGCAGATGATGACAAGAAGCCGACGTCTTAGAGAGGGTGAGACCCACTTGAGGCTGGGAAATGGAGCAAGGGTTGCTGCATTAGCTATAGGAGATGTTTATTTATTTCTGTAATCGAATTTTAAGTTGTTATTGAAAGACGTTTTATTTGTTCCCGAATTAATAAAGAACATTATTTCTGTTTCTATTCTTGATAGTGATGGATATTCTTGTATTTTTGCTAATTCGATTTGCAATATATACAAGAATGAATGTTTGATTGGAATTGGGGAACGCGAAAACGATTTCTACACCTTAAAATTAAAAGAAGTTCCAACTCGCGATGTGGAAACACATAAAACAACAATTAAAAGGAAAAACGATAGCTTGAACCCAGCACAACTTTGGCACGCTAGGCTAGGTCATATTTCCCTAAGTAGGATGAACAAGTTAGTTAGGAGTGACATGTTTGATTTGTCAGACATTAACTCCCTACCGACTTGTGAGTCTTGTCTCAAGGGAAAGATGACTAAACAACCCTTCAAGGGCAAGCCTGAACGTGCTCAAGGTCTATTGGATTTGATCCATACTGATGTGTGTGGCCCGGTTAGCATTGGTACTAAGTACGGTCACACGTACTTCATCACCTTTACCGATTATTGCTCTAGGTATGGGTACTTGTACTTAATAAAGCAACAAGTCTTAAGCCTTTGAAAGGTTCAAAGAATTCAAGGCTGAAGTAGAAAATCAGTTAGGGAAAGGTATTAAAGCACTCCGATCCGATCGAGGTGTTGAATACTTGAGTGCTGAATTTCAAGACTATCTTAAAGAGAATGAGATTCTCTCACAGTGGACCCCTCCGACCACACTACAGCTCAATGGTGTAGCGGAGCATCGTAATCGAACCTTGATGGACATGGTTCGATCTATGATGAGCTTCACTGAACTTCCTACCTCGTTTTTTGGGCTATGCGTTCGAAACGGCGGTAATGTTGTTGAACAATGTCCACACAAAGGCGGTGGATAAAACTCCATATGAGATATGGATGTGCAAACCACCCAAATACTCATACATGAGGATTTGGGGATGTCCTGCTTACGTGAAGCAGACAGAGGGAGATAAGCTGGATACTAAATCCATATTATGTTACTTCGTTGGGTATCCAAAGAAGTCCATTGGATACTACTTCTACTATCCAAACGAAACAAAAGTGTTTGTTTCTAGAAATGCCACCTTTATGGAAAGAGAATTTCTACTCGATAGAAAAGGAAAGATAGTAGATCTAGAAGAGGTTCGAGAACCGTCTGAAGTACCAAGTGAGTCTCCCACACCTCCAGAGCCAGTACCAGAAATGGTCGCACCTAGGAGATCTGAAAGGATTCCTAGGGCTCCTGAAAGATATGGTTTCCTCCTTGAAGATGATCAAAGTTATCAAGTTGTTGGATGTGATCCAAGGACTTTCAAGGAGGCAATTTTCGATGCTGATTCTAATTTGTGGCTTGAAGCAATGCAGTCTGAGATTGACTCAATGCATGCGAACCAAGTTTGGACTCTTGTTAATCCTCCCGAAGGAATAGTTCCTATTGGGTGCAAATGGATATACAAGAGTTGAGACTAGCATCTGCGATGCGAAGTACCATATTTCATTGTAGGGAACATTGTGATGTTTTGAGCATGCAGATGGATAGTGACCTGGTGATCCATCGAACTACCCTCGTTCGGACTTTCCAAGTGGTTACCATTTGTCGAGTGGATAAGTTCGAGGTCTTGGTTGTACTGATTAGTCCTCACTACTCGAAACGTCATTGAGACTCTACATGATAGGCGCCTCATTTTGACCCGTTTACCGACTCACTTGGGGTCATTAGGTGGCGGGATTGGGTGAGGTCCCGATGCATGTAGGAGTCGATGCTTCGTTGTCGAGGATTCACCGCTCGCTTATATGCGTGGATATCCTATGCTATCTGAGGAGACAATAGTGTGATGAATCTTTGGCCAGAGTACTGGATGTGTTTTAGGTAAATGGGTTTACCTAGTAACACTCGTGTCACTATTTGATCTCCAAGAAGTATGCATAGTTATCGGATCTATAGCGACTCTCGATTTACCAATGGTCATTGATCTGATCGGGATATATGTGTTGAAAGGACCATACTGTACGCTAACCACGACCAACTGGTTCTTGCAGGCACTATCAGTGATACCTAGGGGATCAAGGGACGATGTTTCTAGGCTCTTTACCATGATCCGTTGGGCAAGTTCGAAATTGTGATTTCGGAGTCACAATGGTTGTGGTCCCACGGCTAGCTGTATCCCTGAACCATTGAGGGTCACACAAGTACTGGATTCACAATTCCCTCAAGGGAAACTGAGCTCAATGTGTTGAGCGTAGTAGGAGGATTTTAGGAAGTGCGACTTCCTAAAAGTTAACAGGGGTCAAATTGCGATTTCCCAAAGTTGAGGGGCTAAACTGTAATTTTGGACTAGGTGGTCTGAAAAATTGTTTTTACATCATAATATTAAATTTTTGAAACTGATTCGATCGGTCTGATCTGATCGTCGATCGGGATTATGATGAAGCCACGGTGATTTAAATGAACCGAATGTTCATATGGACCTGGGCTTGACCCTAGTCCGTTGGGCCGGTTCAAGCCCATGTATGATTTTAAATAAAAGACTTGGTCTAGGGAAACATAACACTTGAACATCACACCACAACCCTAGCCTCCAAGCTAGTGGCCGCCGCCCTCTCCTCCCATAAACCTCACGGCCGCCGGCCACCCCTTGCGTCGCCGCCGTCCGCCGCACCGCCGCCGGTGATCATGTGATTGGACTTGTTCCGATCAGCGTGACGAGGAGATTCCGTTCGTGCCAAATTCGTTAGGCCTTCTAGTGCAGACTGATGAAGGATTCTTGTTTCCGGTCGTGGACCTGATTAGGAGGATCTACCGCCACCTACCGTGAGGAGCCAGATTCCCTGCGAATTTGGTTGGAGCCAGGCGCCTAGACGCCAGCAAGGTGACACTCTATAAAATATCCTATGCATGTTTTATTGAATTTTTTATGTATTGAACTTTTTTCGGGGCAAATTTTAAACTTCCGCTGTGCCCTCGGGAAACGGGATCCGGATCCGCCATTGTCGCCAACAAAGCCCACTTACCGTAGTCTGAAGCTTGATTGAAATCTGGTAGAAAGCTGGTGCACTAGGGAGCAAGGTTTCAACGTGCAACTTACTGTAATATTTTCTGAGAAACTTTTGGGAGAAGTGTGGGTCCTTTGATTCTACAGCGAGGTATTTATAGGTGCAGAAATGGGTAAATCAAGGGTCTGCTATTAAGGCCATAAATACCTGATTTCATGGCTATTAAAATGGCTTTTACAAAAACATTAGTGTAGAAATTGATTTGGGTCCCTTAAATGGCCATTAATCCTCTAAATTGGCAGTTACGAATTGTGAATCTGATATGTATGCGTGTAGAAAACTGCTGGAATTTGCGAGCCAAAATCTGAATTTTCGTTGGTCAAAGCTGAGTTGATCGTCCCGCAGCTGGTTTGACCGTTCAGCGGCTGTTTGACCTTCCAACAGCTGGTTTGACCGTCCAGCAGCTGGTTTGACTGCTGACTGCTGATTGTACTGCTGACTGCTGAGTTGTCTGCAGAGTTGGCAGCATGGTGGACTGCTGAGTTGTCTGCTGGGTTGACTGTGCAGAAGTTGAGTTGACTGTGCAGAAGCTGGTTTGACTGTGCAGAAGCTGGTTTGACTGTGCTGCGTCTGGTTTGACTTTCCTGCGTCTAGTTTGACTTTCATGCGGTTGGTTTGACCGTGCTGTGTCTGGTTTGACTTTCCTGCGGCTGGTTTGACCATGCTGCGTCTGGTTTGACTTTCATGCGTCTGGTTTGACTTTCCTGCGGCTGTCTTTTTTTTTTTTTCTGGAGCTGAATTTTCGGGTTTTCACATCCCTCCCTCCTTAAAAGAAGTTTCGTCCTCGAAACTTTGGTTATTTTGATCCTCGAAAAGGTAGGGATATTGACTACGCATTTTCTCCTCCATTTCCCACGTGGCTTCTCTTTCGGTGTGGTTGGACCATTGGACTTTGACGTACGGGATTGTTCTTCGTCTAAAAACCTGGTCCTTTTTGTCCACGATTCGAATTGGGACTTCTTCATAGCTCAGTCCTTGATTCAAATTCCCTTCCACGAGGAGTGGTCCTTCATCGAGAACATGGCTAGAATCCGCGATATATCTTCTCAGTTGAGATACATGGAAGACATTGTGGATTCTTGACATACTGGGTGGTAAGGCCAGTCTATAGGCAAGTGTGCCTATTCTTTCCAAGATTTCAAATGGTCCAACATACCGGGGATTCAGCTTTCTGGCCTTATCAAATCGGACTACCCCTTTCATTGGATAAACCTTGAGATATACTTTTTCGCCTACCTCGAAGGCCAAGGGTCTTCTCTTTAACTATGCCCAGCTTCTCTGTCGCGATGATAGCGTTGGACTTTTCAGGCACGATACATCTGTCGGCCAGTCACAACGTGGCTTTCAATCAGGTCATCAATCAATCTGTCAATCAGGCTCAAGATGTATGCATGTATGCCAATTCAAATATCAATGAACAATGCATACAATTCAATACGTGAAAACAGAATGTCAAACTCAATCAATTCACAAGTTGTATCACGTAAATCACAGAAGCATATCAGTAGATTTCACAACATCAATTACAGCCATGTTCACGCTCAAAGCTGTTAAATCTGCTCAATTCGTACCTTCAACGGTTGATTCTACCTCAACAGATTTCTCACAAGGCACTGAAACTCACGGCCTAGGCTACCAGCTTTCTCCAGGCTTCCTCAACCACGACAGAATACTTCCAGGAGCTGAAATCTGCTAAAGAATCGCATAATTCAAATCAATTTCCAGTCCAGTTCTGAACTTCTAATCATTATACCCACGGCTTGAACACAACCAGGTTCTACAAGTCTACGTAGGTATTAACAATAAGGGCAAAGCTCAAAACCAAGAAGAACTCTTACCCTGAAGTTCGAAACTAACGAATGATCAACCGGACCAGATTTCTCAAGAATCTTCGAACGAGCAGCAACTCTGCGCTTCTTCCTCAATTCGTACTACAGCCTCTAACAAGGTAGCAATCAAAAGAGGAACTCTCAAGGAACCTAGCGCCACCTAAATCATCCAAAACAGAGGCTGAAATCGACGAATATCGAAGAACGAAATGCTCGGGTGAACAGTAGCTAGAACGAGGGTTTGAAATTGGAGATAAGAAATATCAGGCTCTCAATAATCCTAAGTGTCGATCAAAACTTGTCTATATATCTCTTAAATCCAACAGCTGTTGTTCTCGATTAATCAGCATACATCGAAACAATAGATATCTTACAACAGAAACCAGCAGTTGCTCTCAACAAAATCAGCAGCAACCAACAGACGTTGCATTCATAATGAACAATCGGACCAGATTTCTCAAGAATCTTCGAACGAGCAGCAACTATGTGCTTCTTCCTCAATTAGTTCTACAGCCTCTAACAAGGTAGCAAATCAAAAGGAGGAACTTTCAAGGAACCTAGCGCCACCTAAATCGTTCAAAATAGAGGCTGAAATCGACGAAGATCGAAGAACGAAATACTCGGGTGATCAGTAGCTATAATGAGGGTTTGAAATTGGAGATAAGAAATATCGGTCTCTCAATAATCCTAAGTGTCGATCAACACTTGTCTATATATCTCTTAAATCCAACAGCTGTTGTTCTCGATTAATCAGCATACATCGAAACAATAGATATCTTACAACAGAAACCAGCAGTTGCTCTCAACAAAATCAGCAGCAACCAACAGACGTTGCATTCATAAAAGAACATCAAAACAACGCCGCATCAACTAATCAAAACGACACCGCATCGCTCCAACAGCTGACGACAGATTCCTTTCAAAACAACCAGCAACTGGTCGTGCTAAACAACTCAAACGACGTCGTAAAGGACGTCACCATTGCTGCCAATAGCTGATCAAAAGTGTTACACCCAAAACGCTGAGTTTTAATATTATCAAAACGACGTCACCTCTCATCAGCGACTGGTTCCTCAAACCAACAGCTGGTCACTCAGTTGTGATAATTCCTCACAACGCAATAGCTGATAGCGCTACCATTCAGCAGTCAACACCAAAAAGTTGACCAACACATGTCGCTTTCTCGTTAATCCTCGCACCCGCAAAACTGCTGCCAGCAGATATCTCATCAAGCGCTACTACTGAATAGCGAAACGATGACGCATCACTCCCGTGCCATCAACAACTGATCAGATTCATCAGCTGGCGCTACAGTATCGTTGACTCGCATTGACACAACTGATTCCTTGCAATAGCGCTACGTCCGATTTCACAAAACGACAGCGTTTTTCTTCAAAACTCCAGGGAATCAGACTTCACCAAAAAGATTCGAAATTATAAAATCTGAAAAGTCTAAATTCGAATTTCTCAATCCTCACAAACGTCGTTTGATAGAAACCAGATTTGAAGGGTGTGCGTTGTTAATAATACATGGAAAGTTCTAGTTCATAGTCCTGGTTCGTAGTTATGGGGTAGACAGGTGCGGTTTTAGGGATTTCAGATTTGACTGGTATATATGCGTCAGATCTGGGTGCGATGCGACGACGTTTTGGTGATGCTACTGTGAACGTTATGCGACACCGTTTTAGCGATTCATATTTGGCTAGTGGGATGATGTGTCCTAGGAGTGAGCGATCCTCTGTGCGACGTCATTTGGATGAGTTCCAAATCTGTTTTGGCGTAGAGTCCAGATCTGGAGTGGCACTCAGATCTGAGTTGGGAACAACTTTGGGCCTTAAGTTCTCGGTGGCTACTGTTCCTCAGATTTCGACAGGTTTGAGTTATTAATAGAGGACTTTCACCATTCGATCGTGATATCTTTTCCGACACTTAGAAGATATTTCTTCCCGTAAGCTTACCCTGTCGCGATATCCTAGCTACTGTTCACCGTAGCTTATTTCCTTCGATTGCCGGCGGTAGGCAGCTCCGATAGAATCAAGAGTGGTAGCGCTGGACTCCTCTTGTCAAGACCGTTCTTTCTATACCTCTTTCGAAGACTTGGGGTTAGCTCGAAGAGGATCGCGAAGGTAGCTACCTTGTGTAGTCTGTTAGCATTTGAGCAGATTTACTTTTCCGTTCAGGTAACGCTCTGAGCTAGTGATAGATCCTCCCTTATGCTTCGTTTAGAGCCATCTGTTGTTCTTGAAGGGTCGGATAGAGCTGGGTGGAGCTCGTAGCTCCCAGTTCGTAAGTTCTGTGTTACTGTCCCTGAGCTTTGTGTTGTATTGGTTTATCAGGTTTCAGATTTGAGTGCTCGGGACCTTGTTGTGGTAATTGTAGATCAGAAGGTTAAGGTACGGATGTGATCTTGTTTTACAACGTTGGATTTGGCATGGATATATGTGTATGCTTGCTGTCCTGTGGTGCAGTGTTGCTGTCCTGTGGTGCAGTGTATGCTATTTCATTGATTGTTTGCAGTTTTGTTGCATTTGCATACATGCATTTTCCATGTTGAGCTCAGATCTTGTTAGTCGTTCCTTGTTTTTGCTAATCTGTGTGTACCAGGATTCTTGTATTGAGGACGTGCGACAATACCATGCTCCTCATCTCCCTGCTGGGTTGTTGATAGCCGCTATGAGCCGAGTGGTTAGCTCCCACGTCACATGAGTTGGGCAACAGTAGGTTGAGTGATTTGTTATGCATCTGGTACAATGTGTGGACCTGAGTGGGTAGCTCCCATATACTCACAAACGTCGTGGCCACAATCTTCAGTTGATCTGTATCAGTTGTTGAGTTGTTTCTTGAGATCCCTTGGCTCCCTGCTTTCGGTTGTAGCTTTGTTCTCATGCATAGCATCTGCATATTATCTGTTGCTATCTATTCGCTGTTTTTCAGTTGCTCTCCGTACTGGGGTTTGACCTCATGTCCCTCTAGGGCTAGTAGTTTTGTTTGCCTGTGTGTGTTTCAGGTTATCATGGTTTCTCAGCTGGACGTGGAGTTGATCCAGCTAGTAATGCCCCGGGAGGTGGATAGAGTGTCCCACTTATATATAGTATATTAATGTTATAGTGTATTGTATCTATGTTGAGCGAGAGACTCATCATGGATCTTTTGGTTATTGATTGGGAGTCACTCTATGCTTGTATGTTAGTCGTGTTGTAGGTGTTGTAGTTGGTTTTCGATTTTTGTAAAACCAGTATTTTGGATATCAATGTATTTTTAAATTATGTTTTCTAAGTCAGGACAAAACGAAAAATTTTAGCCACTATTTTAAATGCTTTCGCTATTGTTTATTGCATGGTTTATCTCTGTGTTGTGCATGATACCTGACATCCTCTGCTTTCGTAGAAGCCATGATCATGGTGTTCCACGAAAACGAACTCCTCTAGGGCATTGTATCAAATTACTCTCTCGCATTCCAACCATTCATCTCTGCGTGAAACCTGATCATCACATTCCATGAGACTAAATCCCTCACGCCCATTCGATCAAAAATATTTCTTGCATGATCAACCTCCCCTTTGAGCGAATGATGTGACATCTTTTGGGTTAACCTCACCAAAATTTCATTCTTTCGGCTGCTTAAAGAATAATATGTATCCACAATTTCGTGAATATGAAAACCTGCGTGTGTAATACGTAAAAACGGGGATTTGAAGATCGAGGAAACATAATGTGACTTGGTTGAGTTGAGATTGGACATTCTTTGCACATGGATCATCCTCAATACATCTGACCATGATATAATATATCCAAACTGAAAGTTAGCAAGTTTTTATGCGAAGAACTGGCTCATCCGGCAGCTGAGTTAAAACAGGAACTCATACAATTTCGTTTTCATTATCTGTAACAAATTTATTATTCTGGGGCTCTTCCTAATTTTTATTTTCTGATATAAATTTATGTTTCTAGATCAAATAGAAACCAAAAAAATAAAATTAAAAATTGTGGTCATTAGCGTATAGTACTTATAAGATAGGAAAAATCAGTAATTGATGTTGAAGAACACGGAACATGTTTACCAAATGCCTATATTACTTATAAAATTGTAGAACAGTTTCTCAAAAAGTTAAAGTTTATCATAACTTAACTCCAATAAATTATGTCATGAGAATGAGTGATTTTATTGAATATATTGTCAATTGAGAAAAAAATTATTCAACGTGATAGTAGAGACTAGATTAGTATTTTTAGCTCCATAACTTTAAGATTTATATTTCTAGTTATCATTTTGGACATGATTGATCTTATTATTCAATCATAAGGGAAATATTTTTGATGTATTGTGTTAATGTATTTATTTAATTTGAAAAATAATGAAACTATAAGATTATGAATAAACATTAGATTTACGGGCCCTTTTTCAAGTTCAGACTCAGACCCAAAAATGTTAAGATCGCGCCTGAGGAATATGATAGCTGAGATGGATCAGAACCGAGATTCAATACTTTCATGCACACACCCAGACAAAATGGAAGTTGGTCTTTCCGGCCTGGCCGCGTTGAAAAAGAAGAAAAATGACTAAAATGTTGACTATTTTAGGTCTAAAATTTTATCCCCTAGAAAAAAAACATATTTTATTCTTGACGAATGAGATTGGGGACTCCCGAATATATGTTGAGTTATAATCGAAAATGAGCTGAAGTTTACATATTTTATATATTAAATTTTGAAAAAATGCTTCATGCATGACAACGTTTTTACGCACTAATATAATCTCCTAACTATTTGTTTGCCCTTTAAACTCACTTGATTTCATTGGTCCACATCACGAAAACTAAGTGGTGCATGGGGGCGAGATTATGGACTAGATTTGAAAGCATTTATCCGAGGGTATGCTTTTCCACGTAAAAAAAAAAACGATTATTTTACGGGCTTTGGCTATATAAGAAAGATGCATTTATGATTTGACCGTGAAAGCTTATTTATGCTATCACTTCATGCTTTTATGTTAGTATATTGAAGAATTTATTTTATGATTGTTATTTTACCTTTAAAACCAAAAGTCCCAGCGAGAATTTCTAATACGTCGAAATGTTCATCCAAAAAGAATTGAATAACATAATGAAAAATGTAGGTTGTTTTTCAGTTACAAGAAAACTGCGACAAGTTACAATATGTAGCTAAGTTGTTAAACTATAGGATACTTGTGAAAATCGATATGTTTAAACTTTTTAGGAGATGAAAAATCATGGTGTTGAGTTACGCGTGCATGGATGAAAGAAGTACCGAGTGACCTTATGAAAAGATCTCGTACGCCAAACTGCTGACGTGGCGTTATTTGATTTAGCCAGGCGCGCTATAAAAGTGTGGAGTCATAATCTTAACGGGTAATATTATCTCTGCTGGGGATAGAACCAACGTTTGGGAAAAGATAAGTGATTGTTAAGGTAATTAGTTTTGGTGATAACAAAAATAAGACAAGTACTGAATTCAAAAATAACATCTGGACAGTCAGTAAGTTGTAGTTACGCATAATTCAGATGTTGGGTCGACTATAACATATCGAGTTGATTTTCAGAAGTCGTGACGTCATCCCAGTATTTCGAAATGTTCAGAAGTAGTGACGTGATTTCAGTGTATTGAAGTTCAGAAGACGTGACGTCATTCTTTGTTGTCAGGTCGATGTTTTGAAACAGATTTGGCCTTTTGGATCAGTTTAGATTTCGGTAACAGTGTATTCAGAAGTGAGCTATAGTGGAAGATCTATTGTTGGAAGCATAGGGCATTGAGATTTGAGTAACAGTTTGTGATCTTTTGTTTCAGTTTCGAGTATTTCAGTCGTAAACAGTATCTATTCAGTTATATCAGATCTCAGTACTTCAGAAGTGGATGTATTCAGTTTTTGGATAAAGCTACTTTGAATCAGAAGTGACTTATTGGGAGTATTCAGATTTTGGGTTAACAGAGCTTTCAGATATCAAAACAGTTTCAGTTGTTGCATTCAGATGTTGCAAATACACAGTTACCTCTATTTATTTCATATGTTGACACATTCAGATGTGACAACTACGTTTACTCAAACCTGCGTGAAGATAGTCGTCTTCCTCATGAAAGAAAGAACTGTGTTAACGAAAAGAGATTTCAGGCGAAAACGACGAACCAATTCAAACACGATCATATATTCAAATTGGAAAGAATCAACGGTGAAGATTGAATCGTACAATTGCCTGGAATTAAGAAAACACTGTCAGTGCTATTTTGGGTAAATAGTACACAGTATACAGAGGACGTTATACGGTGTTTGCACAAATAAGGAAAGACAACAATTTGGCTCTGACGAAGCGCAATTTACCATTTGGTGGAGCAGGATATATGGTTATACGATGAACATATATTCAAAAAGGATTTTGTTTCCTTAGGTGAATTTAATGACCGTTGGAGACAAAGGGTATAAATAGCTGGAATTTAAATTGAAGAATCTCACTTACTCTCGGTCATTCTACTCTCCATCATACTCTGTGTGAATCGCTACATTCACACAAAGCTTTCTTGTAAACAAAAAGATCACACAATTACTGGATATTCTAACATGAAAAATCATTCGAAGTCCAGTGATACAACTCGAAGAACTTTCGATCAAGCTTTCTCAGGTTTCAATCTTCGAGTCATCTTCTGGTTCACCTTGTTGAATCGTGTTTCATAGTATAGAAACCAGATGATCTACAGTCTCAAATAGTTGTGTATTTCACTGTATTATCATTTTGAATCTGTAACGAACTGGCTTTGTGAAGCAGTTCGAAAATCCTTATTACTTGTATTCAGCAGCTGTGCCTGCTTGTTGATTGGAGATTTATAGGAGTTCATCTTGATCGAGGCTCGGTGACTGGGTGGTTACAGAGGCTGTAAACATCAAACTCTTCTAGTGGAACCTTCCTGAAAAGGAAGAAGGGGAGACGTAGGATTTGATATCCGAACTTCCACAAACAAACTCTCGACCCTGAACTTTTAACATTACTGTATTTATTTATTACGTATACTTTTCACTGATTAATCGGTTTATTTCCGCACAGTTAATGTTAACCGAGAAATCAGATTTTGAGGACTGAGATACCTTAAATCTGGTAACTCTTAGGCTTGTTTTTTAACCATATTGATCCTATCAATTGGTCTCAGAGCCTGCGCTATCTCAGTTATTGAATAGTTGTTGTTTCTGTTTCATATATTTCAATATGTCTACCTCTCACAACAAGATTGCTTTGTTTTCCAAGCTGGACTATTATGACTGGAAGATCAGAATGCAAGAGCATTTGGCTGCTCAAGACGACAAAATGTGGTCAGTCATCATAGATGGTACAATGAAAATTATGAAGATAAACTTAGAATTCGGAACGACTGATGGTGCATCAGAATACGTTGAGAAGAAAAGATACAAGTATACAAATGAGGACAAAAAGAAAGCGAACATGGATAATGTGGGCAGTGACATCCTCTACAAGACGCTGGACAAAAATATGTTCAGCAAAATAAAAACGTGCGCCACAACAAAGGAAATTTGGGAGAAGCTAACACAAATTTGTGAATGCAATGATGAGACGAAGGAAAATAAGCTCACGGTAGCTCAACAGAAATATGAATCCATTAATATGAAAGATGGAGAGACTATGACAGAGTTTGATGAGCGCTTCAGTGCTGTTGTAATAGAGCTTACCAGTCTGGGTAAAGAATACAAAAACCGTGAGTTGGCGTTGAAGGTGATGAGAGCGTTGCCTAGAGAGTGGGATGTGAAGACAATGGCAATGAGGGAATCGAAAGATCTGAATAAGTTGGAGCTTCATGACTTGTTCGCAAATCTAAAATCTTATGAGTTTGAGCTAGAGACAAGATCAGAAGCAGGACCATCCACATCTCAACCAACCAAGGCACTAACGGCAACAACATCTGAACAGTGCTCTCCAAGCACAAGAAAGACAGCTGATCAACTCAGAAACGACGTCATGTCCCTCTTCGTTAAGAAGTTTGGGAAATACCTGAGAAAATCCTACAACCCTTCTTTCTCTTACAACAATTATAATAAAAATGATAAAGTCTCTACTGATTAAATTGTTTTAACTGTGGTCGTCCAGGGCACTTTGCTGCTGATTGCAATAGGCCAAAGAAGGAGGATAGATACAAAAGAGATGAGAAGAATGATGATCGATCCAAGGATAGAAGGATGAGAACAAGATCTGATAGAAGGCCCAATAGAAAGAATGACAGAAAGGTGCTAGTTGCTGAGGAAAGCAATACTGATTCAGATTCCTCATCAAGCAGCTCGTCATCCAGCGATAGTGAACAGGAGGATGTTCACTGTCTCATGGCCAATAAAACTTCAGAAGATGAGGTATTCGACTTTTCAAATACTGAATTTACACGAGAGGACCTAATCACTGCATTAAATGAAATGGTCCATGAGTACCGTAAGCTTTCTCAGACATTCGAGGAAGTCAAAGCTGAAAACGTAGATTTGAAAAATAGTTCAGCGGAACCAAGTACTGTTGAACTTGGTAAAACTGACAGTTTACAAATCGAGTTGAGTAAGCTGAAAACTAAGAATGAATCTTTGAGGATAAGATCCAGTGAGCTCGAGTCTGAAATTGAAAAGTTAAAACTGACAATGAGTTCCTGGACCAATTCTTCTGTTTCTCTAGATAATCTGTTTGAAATTCAGAAGCCAGCGAATGATAGAACTGTCTTAGGTTTCAATATTGGTGAAAACAGCTCTGGAGAGACTTGTACTCAATCAAATCTAGCACATGAAAAGTTCAAAAAGATGAGCTTTGTCAAAGATAGTGTGATACATGATCCATGCGAGTCGGTATGGTATGATGATCAGATCTCGGAGCTACTGAATAAGAAAGAAAAAGCTGGTACTGGCTATGACAGACCCGAGAGTTATAAGTCTGGTTGGCTAAAGAACAGACTTGACATGGAAAAGGCAAAGGCTGGATCCAAGTCGTTTGTTCAGAACCAAAAAAGACGTGGCTCTAAGAAGGTTAAATCTGAATGGAAAAAGGTTAGGCCCCATAGAGATCTGAATTGTCAAAATATCAAACCAACACTCAACAGATCTCACAATATTTCAGCACAGACCCTTATGGACTATCATACTAAGAAAACTGTGAAGGTAATTCAAGTATGGGTCCCGAAAGGGGTAATCCTATCTGGACCCAATTAAAATTGGGTACCAAAATCTGTTTTTATGATTGCAGGACAACAGGTACAAATCTGCTGATGAATCAATCATATGGTACCTGGACAGCGGCTGTGCAAGACATATGACTGGAAACCAAAAGCTGCTGACGGATGTCATTCCGCACAAAGGAGCAAACAAAGTTTTTGGTTATAACTCAAATGGTAACACTGTGGGTAAGGGTAAGCTTACCCACGGTAACATTTTAATATCTGATGTCTTAGTTGTTGATAACTTGCATTATAATTTGATTAGCGTAAATCAGCTATGAGACCAAGGTTACATAGTTAACTTTCAACAGCACACATGCACAGTTCAGAGTCCAGAAGGACTGACTGTATTGGTAGGTAAAAGATTGGGGAATACCTACATTATCAATTGGTCAGAACCCATGGGATCTGAACAGATTTGTTTAGCAGCCAACTCTTCCAAGAGCTGGTTGTGGCATCAACGAATAAACCATATAAACTTTAAAACACTTGCCCATTTGAGTCAGCATGAACTGGTTTCTGGTATGCCCAAAATCAATTTTTCAAAGAACAAGATCTGTGCCGCATGTCAGCTTGGTAAACAAATTCGTTCTACTTTTAAAATGAAAGACGGTAAACATTCTTCCCAAAGCTTAGAGCTTTTACATATGGATATTTTTGGTCCTATTCCCGTAACAAGCTTAGGGGGAATGAACTACACCCTAGTTGTTGATTTTACAAAATTCACTTGGGTGCTGTTTTTAAAAGAAAAATCTGATACGCTGACCAGCTTATTCGGCTTTTAAAGCGTTTACAAAATGACAGATCTTGTACAGTCAACAGGATAATAAGTGATCGTGGTACCGAGTTTTTAAATCAAAAATTATCTTCTTATCTTGATGACATAGGGATAAAGCATGAGCTTTCTGCAGCAAGAACTCCTCAACAGAACGGGCTAGTTGAGAGGAGAAATCGCACTTTAAAAGAAGCTTCAAGATCTATGATTGTTTATTCTGGAATTTCACAAAAATTCTAGACAGAAGCAGTTAATACAGCTTGATACACTCAGAACAGATCTATGATTAACAAGTTGCACGATAAAACCCCACATGAGATCGGGAGTGGCAAGAAACCTGATATTTCATATTTCAGGGTGTTTGGGTGTATATGTTTTATTCATAATAATGGTAAGAAGCACATAACAGCTTTTGATTATCTGATGCAGGTATCTTCCTAGGCTACTCAGCAGTGAGCAAGGCTTATCGAGTATTCAACAATAGAAGTATGACTGTTGAAGAGTCAGCACACGTTGTCTTTGATGAGACAAGTTTTAGATCCAACTCAGCTGCGAGCCTTACCGATCTGTGTACACGTCTAGAATAATCCAGCATTGATGACTCAGATGATGACATGGCACAACACAGACATTCAGCAGAGATAGAACCAGCACTGGACACACCGCACAAAAATGCTCAACAAGATCTGACAGGTAATCCAGTAGTTATCGATTTAACTAACGTTGACTCAACGCAGGATCAGATCTCTCCAAATGTGCCTGTGTTGGGATCCGGATCACGCCCCCCGGCGAGGCAGCGGAAGAACAAAAAACATGTTCCAAGAGACGATCAATACGATATAATACAAAACATGCTATGACATTCATAGGGCGTTTAGAATCGCTACCTTGCTGGCAACTCGTGCCTGGCTCCGACCGGTTTCGTAAAGAAAACGGCACTTCACGGTAGGCGGCGGTAGATATCGTCAATCAGGTCCACTACCGGAGACGGGATTCCTTCGTCAGCCTGCACTAGAAGTCCTGACGAGATCTGCACGGACGGATTCTCCTCGTCGAGTTGGCCGGAACAAATTTCCGGCGAAGAGGCGACGGTGGCGGCGGCGGCGGCGCTAGGCGGCGGCGGCGGGGGCTTTGTGAGAGGAAGAGGGGGCGGCGCTTAGTGCTCTAGGTTTAGGGTTTAGAGTAAATTACCAAGTGTGTTAAGAGTCTAATCAAGTCTATATTAAATAGACAAGTAATAGGATTGGACCGGCCCAACGGGCCCGGGTCCAACGGATGAGCATTCGGTTCATCCCTATCACCGTGACTTCATCGTAACTCCGATCGCCGATCAGATCGGACCGATCGACTCAGTTTCCGAAACTGAACACTATGATCTGAAAAACCATTTTTCAGAACCCCAGTGCAAAATGACCGTTTTGCCCCTCAACATCGGCAAATCACGATTTGACCTCTGTTGACCTTTTAGGAAGTCGCACTCCCAAAATCCTCTTCGTATGCTCAACATATTGAGCTGAGTATCCGTGCGGGAATCTCGAATCCAGTACTTGTGTGACCCTCAATGGTTCAGTGATACAGCTAGCCGTGGGCCCACAACCATTGTGGCTCCGGAATCACAATTCCGGACCTGCCCAACGGATCAAGGTAAGAGCGTCTAGCAACATCGCCCCATGATCCCCTAGGTATCACTGATAGTGCCTGCAAGAACCAGTTGGTCGTGGTTAGCGTATAGTACGGTCCTTTCAATCCATATATCCCGATCAGATCAACGACCATTGGTAAATCGAGAGTCGCTATAGATCCGATAGCTATGCATACATCTTGGAGATCGAATAGTGACATAGTCGACAAACGAGTCAAAGTGAGACGCCTATCATGTAGAGTCTTAATGACGTTTCGAGTCGTGAGGACTAATCAGTACAACCAAGACCTCGGACTTATCCACTCGACAAATGGTAACCACTTGGAAAGTCCGAACGAGGGTAGTTCGATAGATCACCAGGTCACTATCTATCTGCATGCTCAGAATATCACAATTTTCCCTACCAATGAAACATGGTACATCGCATCGCTGATACTAGTCTCGAACTCGGGCGGCCTTTTCCTCATTTTGACGGCCAAATCGACTAGGATGTTCAGAATACACAGTGACTATTAGATGTGTTTCATGATAGCCGTCATACCCACTATCACATCTAACATACATTTAGGTGTATTCTAGGTCTTTACTCAACGCAATTGTTAATCATTATACACACAATGAAAGTAAAGAGCGCCATATAATAAATGCGAATATCATATATAAAGATTGTCATATACAAGAGTCTATAAACCCACACGCCACAAGTTGGCTAGTTGGGCATCTACTCTAACAGCCTGCTGCTGGAACTGAAGCGCCAAATGCACAAGATGCTCAAACAGATGTTGCACAAACAGATCTTGCCACACAACGACCACAATCTAAAGTACCAGTTTGCGAGTACTTCACATCAATTGGTATGTAGACCAACATCTGAGGCACAATATGTGAACGTGAACCATCAATTGACATCGAACAATCAGATGTGGATATCCATCAAGGCATCCAAACAGAACAGGAAGCAAACCCAATTGGACCTGATCTTCGGTGGAGTAATAATCATCCTCCTGAGCAGGTCATAGGTAACATCGAATCTCCTGTTCGCACACGAAGCCAGCTTATGCATGATCATTTTGATTTAGCATTCATCTCTCATATAGAACCTAAGAAAATAGATGAAGCCTTAGTAGACCCAAGCTGGGTAGAAGCAAGAACTAAATCAATTTAAGAGAAATAATGTATGGAAACTTGTACCTAGACCTTCAAATCATTCAGTTATAGGAACTCGATGGGTCTTCAGGAATAAACTGAATGAAGATGGAATAGTAACAAGAAACAAAGCTATACTGGTAGCTCAGGGATTTAGGCAAATGGAAGGCATAGATTTTGATGAAACCTTTGCACCAGTAGCTAGACTAGAAGCTATACGCATGTTTCTTGCTTATGTTGCATTCAAAGATTTTAAAGTATTTCAAATGGATGTTAAGAGTGCATTTCTTAATGGCATCTTAACAGAGGAAGTGTATGTTGCACAACCTCCTGGCTTCGTAGATCATACATATCCAAACCACGTTTATAAATTGGATAAAGCTCTGTATGGGTTGAAGCAAGCACTCAGAGCTTGGAGTGATACACTGTCAAAATTCTTAATTGAACATGATTTCACTATAGGCACAGTTGATAAGACACTGTTTAAATTCGTAAAATCTGATCATGTCTTATTAGTTCAAATTTATGTTGATGACATAATATTTGCTGTCTGTTTGTGTGCTAGATTTCAAGCAGAGCCTAAACAATCACATTACATAGCCGTGAAAAGGATTTTAAAATATTTGAAAAGAACTTTCAATGTGGGTCTTTGGTATCCCAAAGACTCAGGCTTTCAACTAATCGGTTATAGTGATGCAGATTACGCAGGGTGTAGAGTTGATCGTAAAATCACAAGCGGTACTTGTCAATTCTTAATAGATCGATTGATTTTCTGGTTTAGTAAGAAGCAGACATCCATTGCAATGTCCACTGCTGAAGCAGAGTACTTAGCAGCTGGAAGCTGTTGTGCTCAGATCTTATAGATACAACACCAGCTTAAGGACTATGGCATTGATGCTTCAGAAGCACCTATTCTCTGTGACAACACAAGTGCTATTTCTATCACTCAAAATCCAGTACTGCATTCAAGAACGAAGCATATCGACATCAGGCATCATTTTATAAGGGACCATGTACTCAAAAAGGACGTCAAGCTGGAGTATGTGTCGACTGAGCAGCAAGTTTCTGACATCTTCACAAATCCCCTGCGTGACGCTAAGTTTTCTAATTTTAGAAATCTATTGGGTCTCTTAGAACTGCCTTAATTGTCTTTGCGCTAACAATTTTCAGGTTGAACAGATTCTGGTTTTGTCAAATCTGAGTCTATTGTTCAGGTGGAACTTATTGGAATTCAAGTTTGATAAAATATCAGACTTGCGAGATCTCAGCTTTAGGAGGAACGAGATATCTGAATTAATAAGTGCTGAGTCAACTGAATATGTGAGATCTGGATACACTCAGATGTCACATGTACACAGTTGATACTTATCCAGGATCAGATCTCGCAACTCCCCTGCTGATACATTAAACAGATCTTAAGGTTGTGACGTGTTGAGCATTTGGCGCTAGTTATCTTTTACCTTCTTACCCTCGCGGTCAAAATTCAATATCCTTTTAAAATCCCTTTAAAATTATTACGAAATTTTGTCAAAATCATTTCCAAAATTGATCGCACCGTCGGATGATTGACACGTGGTTGTCATCATGCGAAACGTCAAATCCATATTTTCTCTCTCTCTAGTACCTTTTGCATTCTCGTTTATATTTACGATGCTTCCTTTTACCCTAACTCTTACGCTACGCATATTACCCTCAAACTATCTTGCATTTTTGCTCTCCTGTGTTCTCTGTTTGCAGATTACTCTTATTTCAGGCATTCTCTCGTTCGTTATTCTATCAGAAATGGCATCTTCACTTATTGGCAACACCAACCAGGTCCATTTTGCCTCTGTACTTGCCATGGACAACGCAGAAACGGTAGCTATGTTCGAAGCCCTTGTGGCGTCTGGTCTGAATGGTGGTGCCATCATTGCACGATCAAATATTTCCACCCGATCTCTATGTTGGCTGCAAACCAAAACCTTGGCTGAGGGGTCTTGGGTTATTCAAGAAGGAAATGACTTATGGCAGCGTTTGCCCAAGCAAACTGTCCCTCTAACAATCGAATTGTCACCACAACAGCAATTCAATGATACTCTTGCCCATGTGAGTGAATTTTTCAAAGTTCTTCACAAGAAGTGGGCTGATGTTTGTATAGTATTTGTACAGTTTTATACATTCAGTAGTTTGCAACCAGTTGGCTCACACATTTTTTGCAGAGACATAGTCGCCGTTAGTACAGTGATAGATATTGCCGTAGATGCTTCAGATTTTGTTGGTGTTTTTCGCAGAGGTACAGATGTACATATGATTCTTTCAGAGTCAAGCTCTTCTAGTTCTAGGTCTGCTCATCCAGATCCTACCATTTTTGCTAGTTTTTCTCAGCGTCCCCTGCATACAGATTTGACTCACCAAATCCCAGTACTACGGATTCTCGTGTTTTCTTCACTACAGATGACACTCCGATAGGAGTCAACCAAATTTTGATGCCTACTACAGTTACCCCACAGGATTTCAGAGAACCATTGATACAGCTCCGTGCTTTAGTCAGCCAAATTTCAACTGAGCGTGTGCAGATAAGAAATGACTCCGACAGACTCCAGGATATCCTTGTAGCGGCCCAAAATCTATAGGACCACAAATTCTCATCTTTATAATTCGAGTATTCATTTCTAATTCTAGATTTCAGCTTGTTTGTTTGATTGAAAAGCTGACTTCTTATTTTCTAGATGCGAGACATGGTGCAGGGTCTGATCAGCTGTTACACCAAGCATCAGCTGGGTAATTTGGAGGTTGAAAATAAAATGAATTTCGAATGGGAGGATGGCTTTTATTAAAATGAGAGTATCGGTTTAACAAATTAAAATAGTGACAGGGGATTTTTAATAAATTCTGGAGTAGTAGGTGTGGAACACCATGCCTACTCAAGTGCTTTTACCCTGTTACAAGTCAGACTCCCATGCCTATGGTACATTGGACTATAAGTTCAATGTTTGTAAGAAAAATTTTTATTTTCATCAAAGAAACCATAGGAAACTCGTTGCGGTGCTTGGAGAGACTTGCTGCTAGACCTGCTGTTTTTTCGTGTTCTCCTGTATTGAGGTAAGTAAATCTGATTCTTGCTACACCATGAAATAATATGTATTGTTTTAATTCGTTTTGAAATTCCTTGCCTAAGTTATGTTTAATATCAGCCTTTGCTCATATTTTGCTGATATTGAATTGTATGTTTAATGATTGGGTTCACAGTGAGTGTATGTTTGGAACTAAAACGATATGTTATGGAGTTGATGATGTTGATTTTGAAACAATGAGCATTTCAGATTCCAACTCGTGTAAATTTTAATGTTTTTCTTTTCTCTGGTGAATGACAGCATCCGAGTTTGACTCCACGAAGTTGGAAATACTAGTCGAACCAGAACTAAGTCTGGTTTGATAGGTGAATTCTGATATTGTGGATGTTGTTCGTGACGTTATCGCATTTCATAACCATCAGCTGGTTCACTGTTCAGATCGCATTTCATAACCATCAGCTGGTTTACAGTTCATATCGCATTTCATAACCATCAGCTGGTTTACTATTCATATTGCATTTCATAACCATCAGCTGGTTTACTGTTCATATCGCATTTCATAACCATCAGCTGGTTACTGTTGCTTGCGACTGGTTTTGCTTGCCAGCTGGTTATCGTTGCTTGCGACTGGTTACTGTTGCTTGCGAATGGTTTTGCTTCGACTGGTTTCTCTTGTGACTGATTCTTTTTCATAACCATCAGCTGGTTTACTATTCATATTGCATTTCATAACCATCAGCTGGTTATCGTTGCTTGCGACTGGTTACTGTTGCTTGCGAATGGTTTTGCTTGCGACTGGTTACTGTTGCTTACGACTGGTTACCGTTGCTTGCGATTGGTTTTTCTTGCGATTGGTTACTGTTGCTTGCGACTGGTTT
>KV014919.1:21384-50119 GCA_001598015.1 Dorcoceras hygrometricum | reverse complement strand
GCTGCTAGACCTGCTGTGTTTCGTGTTCTCCTGTATTGAGGCAAGTAAATTGATTCTTGCTACACCATGAAAGTATATGTATTGTTTTTACTTCGTTTTGAAATTCCTTGCCTAAGTTATGTTTAATATCAGCCTTTGCTCATATTTTGCTGATATTGAATTGTATGTTTAACGATTGGGTTCACAGAGAGTGTATGTTTGGAACTAAAACGATATCTTACGGAGTTGATGATGTTGATTTTGAAACACTGAGCATTTCAGATTCCAACTCGTGTAAATTGTAATGTTTTTCTTTTCTCTGGTGAATGACAGCGTCCGAGTTTGAGTCCTCGAAGTTGGAAATACTAGTCGAACCAGAACTAAGTCTGGTTTGATAGGTGAATTCTGATATTGTGGATGTTGTTCGTGACGTTATCGCATTTCATAACCATCAACTGGTTTACTGTTCATATCGCATTTCATAACCATCAGCTGGTTTACTGTTCATATCGCATTTCATAACCATCAGCTGGTTTACTATTCATATTGCATTTCATAACCATCAGCTGGTTATCGTTGCTTGCGACTGGTTTTGCTTGTGATTGGTTACTGTTTCTTGCAACTGGTTTTGCTTGCGACTGGTTACTGTTGCTTGCGACTGGTTATCGTTGCTTGCGACTGGTTTTGCTTGCGACTGGTTACTGTTGCTTGCGACTGGTTTTTCTTGCGACTGATTACTGTTGCTTGCGACTGATTTCTCTTGCGACTGATTCTTTCCCCTAAGTACCTCACTACTGATTCACATCCAACGTCTGGTTTTCTTTCAACTGCTGATTGTCCCCATCCAAAGACTGGTTGTTCTTGAACCAACGACTGGATGTTCTACTGTTACTCCATTGACCCGATAAATTGTGTTGACCACCAATATGTACCCCACAACAACTAAGGAAGAAAACAGCAAAACTACAAGCTACTGAAAAAAAAAAAATAGCCCAACATCTACTCAAACAGATGCGGCCACTTGCGCTGCATCGTCTCTTCCAGCTCCCAAGTAGCTTCTTCCCTACCATGTTTGCTCCACTGCACCATCACCAACGGAATTGTCTTATTCCTCAACTGTTTCTCTTATCTGCCAAGGATCTGCAAAGGGTATTCCTGATAGCTCAACGACTGATCTAGCTCTACCTCGTCAGTTCCAAGCACATGAGACGGATCTGGCTCATACTTCCTCATCATGGAAACGTGAAAGACGTCATGCAGAGAAGATAACTCGGATGGCAACAACAGACGATACGCAAAAGGGCCAATCCTCTCGACAATCTCATACGGACCAACAAAACGAGGGGCTAACATTCCCTTGCGTCCAAAGCGCATCACACTATGAAATGGAGAAACCTTGAGAAATACACGATCACCAACCTGAAACTCAAGAGGTCGACGCCTCTTATTCACATAACTGGCTTGGCGATCCTGGGCAGCTTTCATCCGCTGTCTGATAAGATCCACGTGATCTTTCGTCTGCTGCACAAAGTCAGGGGCAGATAGCTCTGAAACTCAAGAGGTCGACGCCTCTTATTCACATAACTGGCTTGGCGATCCTGGGCAGCTTTCATCCGCTGTCTGATAAGATCCACGTGATCTTTCGTCTGCTGCACAAAGTCAGGGGCAGATAGCTGCTTCTCCCCCACTTCTTCCCAACACACTGGCGATCTGCACTTGTGGCCATACAAAGCCTCGAAAGGCGCCATGCCAATCATCACTTGGTAGCTGTTATTATACGAAAACTCAACCAAAGACAACGCATCTTGCCAACTACCTCCGAAATCCAACACAACAGCACGCAACATATCCTCTAATGTCTGGATAGTTCGCTCAGATTGGCCATCTGTCTGGGGATGATACGCGGTACTCATAGCCAATCTAGTGCCCAAAGCTGTCTGCAAAATCTTCCAAAACCTGGAAGTAAACCTCGGATCTCGGTCAGAAACGATTGAAACAGGCACACCGTGCAGTCTAACAACAAAATCAACGTACAGCTTCGCCATCTTCTTCAACGAGAAGGTCATCCCATAGGGAATGAAGTGTGCAGACTTAGACAAACGGTCTACAACTACCCAAACAGCATCGCACCCTCGGCTGGAACGAGTCAAATGCGTTACGAAATCCATCGCAATGTGCTCCCAATTCCATTGGGGCACCTCTAAACTCTGTAACAGACCCCCAGGTCTCATCCTTTCGGCCTTAACCATCTGGCAGTTCAAACAACGAGCGACAAAACCAGCAACATCGCTCTTCAGGCCAGCCCACCAAAAGTGCGGCTTCAAAGCATGGTACATCTTCTGTGCACTAGGATGAACAAGATGTCTGCTACAGTGCGTTTCTCGAAAGATCTCTTCCTTCAAATAAATCAAATTGGGCACAACCAACCTGCCCCGGAAATGCAAACAACCATCGGACGAGACAAAATAGTCCTCCAGTTCTCCAGCCCTGACTTTCAACTTCAACTCGTGGATTGACGGATCGGTCCTCTGAGCTGCTCGAATGCTAAAAACAATCTGTGGTTCCACTTGAAAAGATGAAACCATCACGCAATCCTCAGCCGGGTAGAACCTCCAACCCGTAGTGTTAAGATGCTCTTGATCCTTAGAGATGTACAACGACGCGAGCATCTCACTAGCCTTCCTGCTCAACGCATCAGCCACTACGTTCGACTTCCCAGGCTGGTATTTAATCTCACAGTCAAAATCCTTAAGCAGCTCCATCCACCGACGCTGTCTCATGTTCAAGTCAGGCTGCAAAAACAGATACTGCAAACTCTTGTGGTCGGAGTAAACCACAAACTGCTCGCCATACAGGTAGTGATGCCAGATCTGTAACGCAAAGACCACCGCTGCTAACTCCAAATCATGAACTGGGTAACGAGTCTCGTGCGGTTTCAACTGCCGCGAGGCATACGCAATGACTCTACCATACTGCATCAACACACAACCCAATCCATTTAGGGAAGCGTCTGAACAAACAACAAAACCACCTGAACCGGACGGCAAAGCCAACACAGGCGCAAGACCACCGCTGCTAACTCCAAATCATGAACTGGGTAACGAGTCTCGTGCGGTTTCAACTGCCGCGAGGCATACGCAATGACTCTACCATACTGCATCAACACACAACCCAATCCATTTAGGGAAGCGTCTGAACAAACAACAAAACCACCTGAACCGGACGGCAAAGCCAACACAGGCGCAGTAGTTAACTTCTCCTTGAGCAGTTGAAAAGCATTCTCACACTGATCAGTCCAAACAAACCGTTTATCCTTCTGGGTCAATTGGGTCATCGGCTTAGCTATAGAAGAAAACCCCTCAATGAAACGACGATAATAGCCAGCCAGACCTTAGAACTACGAATCTCAGATACATTTCTCGGTCGCTCCCAGTTCAACAAAGCATCCACTTTACTGGGATCCACAGAAATGCCATCTGCTGAAATGACATGGCCCAGAAATACTACGCGTTCCAACCAAAACTCGCACTTGGAAAACTTTGCATACAACTGCTGCTCTCTCAACCTGTGAAGAACCATCTCCAAGTGCTCCTTGTGCTCCCTTGGACTCTTCGAGTACACCAGGATGTCGTCTATAAAAACAATCACGAACTGATCTATGAACTCTCGGAAGACTCGGTTCATGAGATCCATGAAGACTGCAGGCGCCTTTGTCAACCCAAACGGCATCACTAAAAACTCAAAATGTCCGTACCTCGTACGAAACGCAGTCTTCGCGACATCTTGTTCCCTTACTCTGAGCTGATGGATCAAATTCGCTAATAAGGCGTGCTCACAAAACCGCAACACACCATCCAACAAAATCTCTTGCGAGAACAGATTCACACCACCGGGGGTAGAAACAGAAACAACATCACGCAAAGGGACGGTACACAAACCATGCTCAACAACAAAAGAATCGGAAATAAACGAATGCGATGCACCGGTGTCAAACAACACACGAGCAGGAAAGTCAAAAACAAAGCATGTACCTCCAATCACCCGGCTCGGTGTCTCTTCGGCCTGCTCCCGCGTGAAGGCGTTAACCTGCGCCTGCTGAGGTCCTGGAAAGAAAGGCTGAGACGTCTGCCCAAAACGCGAAGGGCCAGGCTACTAAAACGGCCTAAACGGAGCCTCATCAAAACGGGGTTGCTGAAACTGCTGCGAACGGCACCGAGACTGACCCCCACGACCCTGAGGCCGGGCCGCGGCCTGCTGTGATCCAGCTGACGGACACACTCTCGCAAAATGCCCGTACTGACCACATAGGTTGCAGGAACCCTGCACGCCAACACATTGCGTGGAAGAATGCTTTCCACCGCAAAAACCACAAAACTCCACCCGAGAGCCGCTGCTACTCGAGCTACCAAAACCAGAAGACCCTGAACCAGACTTCTTCTTAAATTGCTGACCGCGGGATCGAAACCTCTGACGGCCAGGCTGCTGAGCTACCTGCTGCTGCTGAGGAAAATGCGCGGACTGAGAACTCTGGGATGACTGAGCTCCCTGACCAGCGGGTCTACCACCCTGCACCGCCTGCGCCACCTGCGCCCTGTGCGCACTACGGCTCTTCATGCCCTCCTCGATGTGGATAGCAGTATCCACAGCCTCAGCATAAGACTTGGGCTTGCTTGTCAGAACGCTCTGGTACAGATCTCCATTCAAGCCCTACACAAACCTAGTACTCTTGGCCCTCTCCCGGCCAGCAACATGCGGAACATACGCCAGCAAAGCAGAAAACTTGCGAGCGTACTCATGCACAGACAACGAACCTTGCTCCAAGAACTCGAACTCCCGCTCACGGGCAGCTACATAGGAGTCGGGGACATACTCCTGCCTGAAGACCTGGTAGAAAGTGTCCCAAGTAATGCCAACACCAGTCTCCAGTAAGGTACTAGACGTACCTCGCCACCAACGCTCTGCGGACTTCCTCAACAACAAAGTCACCAACCTCAACCGGAGATCGTCGTCATACTGGGCTCGATCAAACAGATGTATGACGCTATGGAGCCAAGAATCAGCGTCCACACTCGACTCATCACCATTGAAAATAGGAGGACTCATCCTCTGAAACCGAGCTATGACCACATCCATTCTCTCTATCGGAGCCGGCGGAGCTGCAGCCTCCTCCTCTCCACTACTCTCAGGAGTATGACTAGGCGCACTATACTGATCCTCATTCTGCCCTCCTGATTCCTGGAATAGCCCCCTACTACGACCACGACATCTAGGCGGCATCTAAAACACTCAACAGGATAAGGAAAAACAGAACAGATACAGCAAAGAAAGCATATAACACAAAATATGCAGCACGTAGTCACATAAGTCAAGCACATGCAACACGCAACACTGTGCCTAGACTCAAGTGTGAGCAAAGGAATTGAGCTTATCCCAGTTTAAGCTCTGATACCAAAAATGTCAGGCCTCGTGCTCACAACAGATAAACACATGCGGAAGCTATCAAAAAGTGGATAAAATTTTCGCTTTTAGGCCCGACGGTTTTAAACATATAATTTAAAATACAACGATACTTAAAATAAGTTTCCCAAATCATAAAACAATCAACAACAAAGCATACATAAATCAAATATATATCATACTCCCCCACGGGTACAACAACAAAGCGCAGGGCATCCCCCTAGCTAACTGATACATATATATATATATGCTATATGCTACTGGGACACACTAGCCACCTTCTGGGGCACCACCAGCTGGGTTGAAACCACGACCAGCTGTAGAACCTGGGTTTCCTGAAAACAACGCAACAAAGAAACAAACCAAGCCCCGGAGGGACATGGGGTTAAACCCCAGTACGAAGAGCAATAATACAACAGAAATAAACAGCAAGGCATAAAATGCAGGTGCTATGCATGAGACGCCGAAGAACACGGAAAGCTCGACCCACAAGGGAGCTAAGGAACTCAAACATAGCTCCAAGAATTACCAACAACATACAGTGGCCACGGGTGTGTTCACAGTGTGGTAGTGAGCCACTCGCCATGATACTACACCCACTTACCGGATGCATCAAACAACTCGACCTGCTGTTGCCTCGCCCATGAACTGTGGTAGTTAACCACTCGACACATGGTGGCTACGATCCCAGCAGGGAGATGAGAGTGCGGTATTGCCGCTCGCCCTCACATCCTGGTATGAAATAACAACAATACAACAATGGTACAAAGACTACCAAAACTGGAAAGGAATACCATGTGTTGGATCTGTTTTGACAGATCCTGATTAAGTTTTGAATTACACAAAACCTACTATTGTGATTCTAACAATTCTACTTAAGTGTACTGGTTTTTAGGAACGAAGAAGAATATAAGAAGGAAGAATGTTATTGCGCAAAGAAGAGAAGCAGCTATATTTGTCCAGCCGTTGGTTCGCTATATAAACAATCAGCAGTTGGTTTGGTGTTCATGGAATCGGCAGTTGAATTAGCAATGGAGACGTCCAGAGTTGAATCAACTGTTCGTAATCAGGCGGAGGCCAAGTTGAATCAGCTGGAGCTTGATGAACCAGCTGAAACGATGTCAACCAGCTGCTAGTGCTTAAGAGCAAAGATGAACCATCTGGTACTAGAATTGAGAAGCTTGCTAGAGAAGAAGAAGATGAGCAAGTTACTGTTGACGAATATGTTAGCAGTAGAGATTATAAGTACTATTGATGAATCTATCAACAGTCGCTATTCAAAAAGCAAGAAGCTACGAAGAATCGCGAGCTGGAGCTGGATCGAAGAAGATCAGTTGGAGCGCTAAGTGTAGATGACATCAGCAGTGACGTCATCATTCAGCAGGAAGCTACAGTGATCAGCAGGAAGATTCAGTAGATGAGAAGAGATGCGCTAGATATGGAAGGAGCTATGATGACATCAGCCTTGATGTCATCACAATCAGCAGTTGGCTATCAGCAGATGGAGTGAAGCGCAAAAGATGATGCGACGTCGTGCTGGAGAAATCAGCAGATGGATTAGTTGTTGATGAAGTCATCGGTGACGTCATCATATTCAGCAGATGGTTTGAGAGACCAGTCGCAAGAATCAGCAGGTAGCTTGCATCCAGACGCAAGAGAAGCGACGTCGTAGAGGAGATATCCAGTCGCAAGCTACTGTTCACCAGCAGATGCTATTTGAAGATAGCGATAGCAAAACGATGTCGTTTACATAAGTTGATACGACAGCGTTTTGCTCTTGCGCTAAAGATTCAGCAGGAAGACTTTGCGTTGATATTTCAGCAGTCGCAGCTACAATGGATCCAGTCGCAACGCAAAGATTTCCAGACGCAGTGTTTGAGTATCCAGTCGCAAGAAGATAAATCTATTATTGTTGAAGAAGATTCAGGCGAAGCAATTGATTAACCAGACGCAAGCAACAGCAGCATCCAGTCGAAAGCTTATTTGAATCAGCTGTTGCTATATATTCAGTCGCGAGCTACAGTGTCCAGTCGCAAGAAATCCAGGCGCAAAGAATCGAAGAAGTAGCAAAGTTATCCAGTCGTAGTGATGGATCAGCAGCGAAGCAGTTGACGAATTATCAAAGTTGGATGTCAACTGCTGAGCTCAATTCAAATGGCGTACACGACAAGAAGCCTGCAAAATAAAAGGACACAAGTACTGTTCTCCTGTCGGTACTTTACAGAGGAGTGTTGCACTAAAATAGAAAGAAGACAAGATAGCCATATGAAGCGCTAAATAGTTTTGAAAGCTATCCAACGGGAAGAAATTCTACAGAGGCTTTATATACAAAGGCAGCGCCATTGAAGAAGTGTCCTGTTGTGTGTTCGTTCGTCAAGTTGAGAGACGACGTTGGTGCAACTACATATTGTGGCAAAAATATATTGAATATACAGTGCACCAACAGAGGGAAAAATGAAGACATAGACGAAGCAATCGACCGCCATTAGAGAGGAGTTTTCACGAGAGTTGATTTCTGAGTCTAGATTAGCTTGATAGAGCGTGTCCCTCGTGTGTGAGAAAAACAAAGAGATGAGAGCTTAAATGTATCAATCTCACACACCCAGATTCATTCACATCTATCTGTGAATGAATCTCGAAATCTGTTTACAGTTCCCGTCCAAGCATGAAGACGTAAAACTCTTGTGTATGTAGTCAGTCACACAGTTGCGGCTGTTGTGCAATTGAGGAGTCTAGGAGTTCTCACAGCTGCTGGTTGTGGGATTGGGTCTGTACACAAGTTGTAAGATCAAATCTTCTAGTAGTGGATCCTTCCGAGTTGGAAGAAGGGTAGATGTAGGATATTGATATCCGAACTTCCATAAACAAATATGCTTTGTATCGTGTTCTGTTATTCATTCAGTATTGCATATTTACTTTAGCACGCATACACGCATTCGGCACGCACGCATAAATCAGCACTTGCTCTTTACTTAGCATCGCATAACATATTAGCAGCACACAAGCACAAGTCTCGAACAGATTTATGTTGTACATAAATCTGTTTGAGTTGTTTTAAAATATAGGATTCAGTTCTGGTATTTTCCGCATGATTTTTAAATCATACCAGATCTGTCTCCAGGGCTCTGGTGAGTTTTTTTTATATGTTCAAGAACAACGAGCTATTGCAGCTCAAGTATTAGCAGCGCGTAAAATTTTAATTGCTCTTTTTTTAAACAGCGGCTGCTAGTTTTCTTTTGATCCTAATTATAAACGGACCATCACCATGCGTGTATGCAACATGCGGGAATGCAAGCATATAAACATATGCAACGCAGCAAATACACAAATAGCATACACAATCCTCAACAGGACACAACCAGCAGGCACGGCAATTCCACATACCAGCGACTACAATTCATCCAAGCCATAACTTCGCTGTAAATCAAGCTCAAATCCGTACCTTATACTGAGCAACAACTAACCCTGCGAGAAATCCCGAAGACTCTGGTAAAAGCCTGTTAAACACACAGCATACACAACGTAAATCTAACAGGTTGCTAATCAATCTCACGGCTGGGAGTCTCACTCGACCAGCTGCTCCATATACCTCAACAAACACATAGAAAGCTTAAAAACTATGGCTAGGAACAAGGTCTCACCGAAAACCAGAACGTAGTTCTACCAAATCGACGCAACACTCGAACGGCAGCAACTTCGCGTTCCTCGACTAGCCAATTCCAGCTTCTAAAACTGGTACGAATTGGAAGAGCTTCTCAAGAGGAGTCCAACGCTACCTCGCACTAGTAAAACAACCACCGGAAACGACGGGAAATCGCCAGAAAAGCTCACGGCTGAACAGTGTTGTAGGGTTCGATGGATAAGGAACGAAAGGCTGGAAAATATTCTAAGTATAGAATCTAGTATCGAATTTGAAGACCAAGTCTTCCTATAAATAGCACTAGAAACGATTGGAAACAATTCAATTAATTGTCCATCGACAAAACCAGCAGACGCAAAGACAGCTGCTGAAATCTCGAGCCACGCTAAACAAATCCAGTCGCTAGCTACAGTGATCACCGCCAGCTGCAAGCTACAGTAGCGAACAATCTCTCATAGCTGGACAACCAGACGCTGTTTCAAAATACAAAAGCTGGACAGCCAGTCGACCGGACGCTAAAATCAATCACAAGGCAAACCATCGACTGGTCCTCAAAACGGCGTCGCACCAACTTATCCAGACGACGTGGCATAGGATGCTCAATCCTTATTACCAGCTGCTGGTCATCCAGACGCAAAACACAAAACAACGCACAACGCTTCCCTCGTCTGGTACCAGTCGCAACGTCTCACGAACACCAGTCGCAACAACTCCTCATAGCTGGTACCAGTCGCAATACCTCAAACGACGGCGTTTCATGTCCTGAGCTACCAAAACAAGCTACGACTGTTTTCGCCACCGACCAGCTGCTAGCCCACAAACAGCTTTTGCCTCAAAAACTCAAAAACACGAAAGCATCCAGAATTGTTCAACACACGAAATGGAACCCGAAAATGCAACTCAAACCTCAAAACAGAGATCTAAACCACAAAATCTCTTAATCAACCGATTAATTCCAACAATTAATCCTTAATACAAAATCAAGTCTCACAGCATCCGCACTGATAAGCAACAACCTCCACATCTATTTCGACTCAGTCCTTGCCATGGATGATGCAGGACTGTAGCAGTGTTTGAAGCTCTTGTAGCGACTGGTTTGAAAGACTTTCTGGGGTGTTCCGCCATTTATTACGAAGCTACTCTACCAGAGTTCTTTGAGAATAGTTCTGTAAGGGATGGAATGGTGGTCAACACCATACGAGGGATGACTGTGGAAATTTCTTAGAATGTCTTTGCGGGGGCGTTTCAACTGCCGATGGATGGGTTGACGGACTTGTCTGAAGTCCCTAAGGAACTTGTTTTTTACGCGAGGAGTATTGTCTGAGACTCTAGTGAACAAGTGAGAATCTCTTGTAAAAAGAGGGAAATGAAGATTGAGTTTCGCCTACTCAGTGACATTCTGGCGAAAACCATTTTCGTGAAAGCAGGGTCTTTCGACACAGTCACTCATGAACGGTTCTTGTTGATGACTGCTATCATTACAGGTGTGCAGATAAACTGGAGCAGGTTGCTTGATATCCTCAAGGATATGGCTACTCCGGGTTCGAGGAAAGCTAAGGGCTTTGCCATTCAAATCTATGTTCTTTTGAAGAACGTACCGGGATTAGAGTTGGGGGACTCCAAAGCATTCCCTTCCCCCAGAATTCTGACGTAGAATACAGTTCACATGTGAGACCTGTGTTTTCACAATCAGGTGTTTGTCGGGTTTGGACCAGCTGTTGGTCGATGTGCTTGGCGTAGCCATCGAATTTGCCTAAGTGTTGGCAATTAGCAGTTGGAGATATCAACAGTAGTAGTAGGAATCTGCCGTTGAGTGATCGCGTCAGTTGTTGGTATTTCAGTCGTTGCGTTTTGGTATGAAGCAGCAGCAGTGCTTCGTTAGATTTCAGTTGTTGGTGTATTTGCGCGTATCAAGCTGTTGCGAGAGACCAGCTGTTGCGAGTGATCAGCTGTTGGTATTTTAGTTGCGATGATCAGCAGAGAGCGCTAAGGGACTTTGAAGCGACGATTTTTTGTGAACAGGAACCAGCAGTTGGTTTCGTTAGCGTGTTTTGTAGCGGGCAGCGAAACTATGTCGTTTAGATATGTTGGAATGACAGTGTTTTGAGTGGAGCGCTTTGTACCAGCTGTTGGTTATGATAGACATCAGCTGTTGAGAGATTTGGTGCGTCGTTTTATTCAGCTGTTGGTTAGCGATCAGCAGTGGCTAGTGGGTGCGACGTTGTTTTGTTTAGTTATTCGCTGTTTAGCGATAGGCAAAAGATGATGCAAGATTTCAGCTGCTGGTTGGGAATATTAGTGGTGACTGTTTTGTCCGTGGAATCTGTTCTTGCTTCTGTCAGCTGTTGAGAAGTGTATTAAATATAGGGCTTGGCTGCTGTTCTCTATTATTTGTTTCCCCGACACTTAGAAATATTTCCTTCTTTTCCAAATCTTGTCGCGTTACCCTAGTTACTGTTCACCGTAACCTTATCCGTCCAAATTTCCGGTGGTAGACAACTTCGACGAGAGTGAGAGTGGTAGCGTTGGACTCCTCTCGCTAAGGCGCTTCGTTCTATACCTCTTTAGAAGGCTTTGGAGGAGCTGGAAGAGGATCGTAGGATCGCTAAGACATCTCCCTTGTGTAGTTTGTTAGCATAAGCGTTCCTGCCGTGCCGGTAGTTCTTTGGGGTAAGTGAGAATTCTACCTATAAGCTTTGTTAGAGCTTTTCGTTAAGTTAGGAAGGTAGATAAGCGCTGGTGGAGTTGTAGCTGCCAGCTGCTGTTGTTTTGTGTTTCGGCTTTTGAGCTGTAGCTTGTGTTGATTTAGCAGGTGACAGATCTGTGTTGCTTGGACTTCGTTGTAGCAGCTGTGTGTGGTAATTGTAGCTTAGGAGCTTGTGAGGTACGGATGTTGAGCTTATATTACGGCTGGAATTGGCATGGATATTATGTTGTTTGCTGTGTGTGAATTTCTTGTTGTTTATATGTTGTTCAGCTGTTGCATTGCATAAGCATTATCATTTCCATTTCAGCTGTTGTAGCCGTGCTTTGTTGTTACTGTTCTATTCTTACCAGGATGCGAGAGCGAGTGGCAATACCGCACTCTCATCTCCCTGCTGGTCTGTTAGCCCTCGTGCGACGAGTTTTTAACTACCACAGTTCATGGGTTGGGCAACAACAGCTTTAGTTGTTGATGCATCTGGTATTCAGGTGTTGTGTAAAGATGAGCGGGTAATTCCCGTATGCTTTTACACACACAAGTGGCCACCATTCTTCGCAGAATCTGTTGTCAGCTGTTGAATTCCTTGGCTCCCTTCTTTGGTTGTAGCCTTCGGTTGTTGCTTGTCCCTCATGCATATAATTAGCATTATATCTTTTGCTATTCATTGCTGTTTTATAGTTGCTCTCCTACTGGGGTTTGACCCCTAGGTCCCTCTGGGGCTGTTGTGTTGTTTGCCTATTTGTGGTTCAGGTTTTCTAGATTATTCCGCTGGCCGTGTCTTTGACCCAGCTGGAGGTGCCCCAGGAGGTAGATAGAGTGTCCCAGTTATGTATAGTATTTATATTCACTGGTATCACTTTGGGTGGGATGTCCCGGGTGATGCTTAGATCTATATAGCTGGCAGTCTTTTAATACTTGTGTTGTATTCAGCCGTTGGGTAATTTGTTGTACTTGACTTTGTGTGTTGTTGTAGATTTATTAAATTGGGATTATTTTGAGTATCGTTGTATTTTAAATTATGTTATCTTTCTGTCAGGCCAAAAGCAAAAATTTTAACCACTTTTTAGTTGCTTCCGCTTGTTTTGCGTGTTTTGTCTCTTATGTGAGCACGAGGCCTGACATTTTTGGTATCAGAGCTTAAGCTGGGATAAGCTCGATTTCTTTGATCACACTTGAGTCTAGGCACAATGTGTGTGTGTTGCTTGTGCTTGACTATGTGATTATGTGCTGCATATTTTTGGGTTATGTGATATCTATGCTGTACTTGTTCTGTGTTATCTTATCCTGCAATTATGTTATCTTTCTGTCAGGCCAAAAGCAAAAATTTTAACCACTTTTTAGTTGCTTCCGCTTGTTTTGCGTGTTTTGTCTCTTATGTGAGCACGAGGCCTGACATTTTTGGTATCAGAGCTTAAGCTGGGATAAGCTCGATTTCTTTGATCACACTTGAGTCTAGGCACAATGTGTGTGTGTTGCTTGTGCTTGACTATGTGATTATGTGCTGCATATTTTTGGGTTATGTGATATCTATGCTGTACTTGTTCTGTGTTATCTTATCCTGCTTAGTGCCTTCATAGAGAGATGCCGCCTAGACGTAGGGGTAGATGTAGAGGGAAATTTCAGGACTAGTCTGGAGATCAGAAGGAGGATCAGCATAGTTTTCCTTCCCGTGGTCGCGGTAGGCGAGTGGAGTATGAAGTCGATGACTTGACAACCCGTGTGGAGAGCATGGCGATTTGATGGCTAGGTTCCAACGTATGAGTCCTCAGATCTTTAACGGTGATGAGTCTAGCGAGAATGCAAATTCGTGGTTACAACACATCACTGGTTTGTTTGATCGTGTTCAGTACGACGATGTGCTTCGTTTGAGTTTGGCGACCTTCCAGCTGAGGAAGAGTGCGAAGCGTTGGTGGCGTAGCGCTTCTAGAACTCTGGCGGAGACCGGTGTGGAGATTACTTGGGATAGCTTCTGTGTTGCCGTTTGGCAGGAGTACGTCCCAGAGTCGTACGTGAACGCTCGTGAGCGAGAGTTCGATCATTTGTAGCAAGGTACGATGCGATGCGTGAGTATGCTCGTAGGTTTTCTTCTATGTTGGCGTATGTCCCGCATGTTGCTGGCCGGGAGAGGGCCAAGAGGACCAAGTTTCTTGAGGGTTTGAACGAAGAGTTATATACTTTGGTTTTGTCGAGCAAACCAAAGAGCTATGCAGAGGCTGTGGATAGTGCAATCGACATCGAGGAAGGTGTACGGAGCCGGAGGTCGCGTGCTAGACCTCAGGGTGCTCAGAGTGGTCGTCCCGCTGTTCAGGGAGCGCAGTCCTCCCAGTCAGCTCGTCAACCCCAGCAGCAGCAGCAGTAGTTGGCTCAGCAGTCTGGCCGTCAGAGGTTTCGACCTCGTGGCCATCAGTTTAAGAAGAAGTCGGGTTCTGGTTCTTCTGGATCTGGCAGCTCTTGTAGCAGTGGTTCTAGGGAAGAGTTTTGTGGATTCTGTGGAGGCAAGCATCCGTCGACTCAGTTCGTTGGTGTGCAGGGCTCTTGTATATCTGTGGTCAGTATGGACATTTCACGAGGGTGTGTCCGTCGGCTGGATCGCAGCAAGCCGCAGCCCACCTCAGGGTCGAGGAGGATCGTCTAGGGGTCGTTCCCCTTAGTTTCTGCAACCTAGGGTTGGAGAGACGCAGTTTAGGCTGTTCCAGTTTCTTGTTCCATCGCGTTTCGAACTGTAGTCTCAGCAGCATTTCTCTGGACCCCAACATGCTCAAGCGAAAGTTATTACTAGGGAGCAAGCGGAGGAGACGCCGAGCAGGGTGATTTCAGGTACATGCCTTGTCTTTGATTTTCTTGCACGAGTGTTGTTTGACACTGGTGCATCGCATTCGTTTATTTCTGATGCATTTGTGGTCGAGCATGGTTTGCATACCACTTCTTTGCGCGATATTGTGTCTGTTTCTACTCCTGGAGGTGCGAGCTTGTACTCCCAAGAAGTTTTGTTGGATGGCGTTCTGAGGTTTGGTGAGCATGTGTTAGTGGCGAATTTGTTTCGTTTGATGTTGTGGGATTTCAACTGCATAGTGGGAATGGACGTGTTGTCCAGTTATAGGGCCTCCGTGGATTGTTTCCATGGGATTGTGCGTTTTAGGCCTCTGTCCGGTGAGAAATGGAATTTCTACGGTGCTGTTTCCCAGTCGAAGATTCCGCTAGTCTCTGTGATGGATATGTTCAACTTGTTGTCGACGGAGAACTCTGGTTTTATGATCTACACGTTGGATGCATCTTCTTCTTCGCATGTGCAGCTCAGCGACGTTCCAGTGGTGCGTCATTTTCCTGATGTGTTTTCGGAGGAGATTCCTGGTTTTCCTCCGAAGAGGGAGATTTACTTTAGCATTGAGTTGGTGCATGGCACAACTCCGATTTTGCGTGCACCATATCGATTAGCGCTTGCTGAATTTAGAGAGCTCAAGGTGCAACTGGATGATTTGCTGGATAAAGGTTTTATCAGACCTAGCATGTCGCCGTGGGGAGCGCCTATCTTGTTTGTCAAGAAGAAGGATGGCACAATGAGAATGTGCATTTACTTCCGTCAGCTGAACAAAGTTATTGTTAAGAATAAGTACCCGTTGCCGAGGATCGACGATTTGTTTGACCAGTTTCAAGGTTCTGCTGTATATTCGAAGATCGATCTACGTTCAGGGTACCATCAGTTGAGAGTTAGAGATCAAGATGTCACGAAGACTGCTTTTCGTACCAGGTACGGGAATTTTGATTTTCTGGTAATGCCGTTCGGATTGACAAATGTCCCTACAGTCTTCATGAATTTGATAAACCGAGTCTTCCGCGAGTTTATAGATCAGTTTGTTATCGTGTTCATGTGATTTCAGCGGATGGCATTTCTGTGAATCCCAGTAAGGTAGATGCTGTTTTGAACTGGGAGCGACCTAGGAATGTGTCTGAGGTTCGTAGTTTCTTGGGTCTGGCTGGCTATTACCGTCGTTTTATAGAGCGTTTCTCTAGTATAGCTAGGTCGATGACTCAGTTGAATCAGAAAGACAAGCGATTCATTTGGATTGAGCAATGCAAGAATGCTTTTCAATTGCTCAAGGAGAAGTTGACTACTGCGCCTGTGTTAGCTTTGTCGTCTGGTTCAGGTGGCTTCGTTGTGTGTTCTGATGCTTCGCTCATGGATTGGGCTGTGTGTTGATGCAGCATGGTCGAGTCATTGCGTATGCCTCGCGGCAGTTGAAACCGCACGAGACTCGTTATCCAATTCATGATTTGGAGCTAGCAGCTGTGGTCTTTGCGTTGAAAATTTGGCGCCACTATCTGTGTGGCTAGCAGTTCGTGGTGTACTCGGACCACAAGAGTTTGTAGTATTTGTTAGCTGCCTGACTTGAATATGAGACAGCATAGGTGGATGGAGCTGCTGAAGGATTTTGATTGCAAGATCAAATACCAGCCTGGGAAAGTTAATGTAGTGGCTGATGCGTTGAGCAGAGAGGCTCAAGGAGATATGCTTGCGTCGTTGTATGTTTCTAAAGACCATGAGCATCTTAGCACTACTGGTTGGAGGTTTTACCCGGCTGATAACTATGTTGTGGTTTCTTGTTTCCAAGTTGAGCCACAGATCATTTTGACCATTAGAGCGGCTCAAAGAACAGATCCTTCCATCCACGAGTTGAAGTTGAAGGTCAGGGCTGGTCAACTTGAGGACTATTCTGTTTCGTCTGATGGTTGTTTGCGTTAATTTGGTAGATCTTCGGGAGGAGATCTTTAGAGAAACGCATTGAAGTAGACATAGTGTTCATCCTGGTGCACGGAAGATGTACCATGCGTTGAAGCCGCACTTTTGGTGGGTTGGTTTGAAGAGCAACGTTGCTGATTTTGTTGCTCGTTGCTTGAACTGTCAGCAGGTTAAGGCTGAAAGGATGAGACCTGGTGGTCTGTTGCAGAGTTTGGAAGTGCCCCAATGGAATTGGGAGCACATAGCGATGGACTTTGTGACGCATTTGCCTCGTTGCAGCAGAGGTTGCGATGCGATTTGGGTTGTAATCGATAGATTGTCGAAGTCTGCACATTTTATTCCCTTTGTTATGACGTTTTTGTTGAAGAAAATGTCGAAACTGTACGTTGATTTTGTGGTTAGATTGCATGGTGTGCCTGTTTCGATTGGAAGAGATCCAAGGTTTACTTGCAGGTTTTGGAAGAGTTTTCAAGCAGCTTTGGGTACCGCGTATCACCCCCAGACAGATGGTCAATCGGAGAGAACTCTCCAAACATTGGAGAATATGTTAAGAGCTGTTGTGATGGATTTTGGTGGTATCTGGCAAGACGCGTTGTCTTTAGTTGAGTTTTCTTACAATAACAGCTACCAAGTTACGATTGGTATGGAACCGTTTGAGGCTTTGTATGGTAGAAAGTGCAGATCGCCAGTATGTTGGGAAGAAGTGGGGGAGAAGCAGCTGTGTTCCCCAGTTTTTGTGCAGCAGATGAAGGATCATGTGGATCTTATTCGACAGCGGATGAAAGCTGCCCAGGATCGCCAAGCCAGTTATGCGAATATGAGGCGTCGAACTCTAGTGGTATGGAACCGTTTGAGGCTTTGTATGGTAGAAAGTGCAGATCGCCAGTATGTTGGGAAGAAGTGGGGGAGAAGCAGCTGTGTTCCCCAGTTTTTGTGCAGCAGATGAAGGATCATGTGGATCTTATTCGACAGCGGATGAAAGCTGCCCAGGATCGCCAAGCCAGTTATGCGAATATGAGGCGTCGAACTCTAGTGTTTCAGGTTGGTGATCTCGTTTTCCTTAAAGTTTCTCCGTTTTGCAATGTTATGCGCTTCGGACACAAGGGAAAGTTAGCCCCTCGTTATGTTGGTCCGTATGAAATTGTTGAGAGGATTGGCCTTTTGGCGTATCTGCTGTTGTTTCCACCAGATTTATCTTCTCTGCATGATATATTTCATGTTTCCATGTTGAGGAAGTACGAGCCAGATCCGTCTCATGTGTTGAGAACTGACAAGGTTGAGCTTGATCAGATGTTGAGTTACGTTGAATATCCCTTGCGGATCCTAGACAGAAAAGAGAAACAGTTGAGGAATAAAACCATTCATTTTGTAATGGTGCAATGGAGCAAACATGGTAGGGAAGAAGCTATCTGGGAGTTCGAAGAAAACATGCAACGTGAATGGCCGCATCTGTTTGCATGAGTGTTGCATCAGATTTCAATAATTGTTTGCTCAGTTATCTTGAACTCTTTGGTTCAGTTGAGTTGTTCCTGGACTTGTCGATTTCGAGGACGAAATCGTGTTTTAGTGGGGGAGAGATGTGAGACCTGTGTTTTCACAATCAGGTGTTGGTCGGGTTTGGACCAGCTGTTGGTCGATGTGCTTGGCGTAGCCATCAACTTTGCCTATGTGTTGGCAATTAGCAATTGGAGATATCAACAGTAGTAGTAGGAATCAGCCTTTGAGTGATCGCGTCAGCTGTTGGTATTTCAGTCGTTGCGTTTTGGTAGGAAGCAGCAGCAGTGCTTCGTTAGATTTCCGTCGTTGGTGTATTAGCACATATCCAGCTGTTGAGAGAGACCAGATGTTGCGAGTGATCAGCTGTTGTTATTTTAGTTGCGATGATAAGCATAGAGCGCTAAGGGACTTTGAAGCAACGACGTTTTGTGAACAGGAACAATTGTTGGTTTCGTTAGCATGTTTTGTAGCGGGTAGTGAAACTATGTCATCTTGATAAGTTGGAACGACAGCGTTTTGAGTGGAGCGTTTTGTACCAACTGTTGGTTAAGATAGACATCAGCTGTTGAGAGATTTTCTGCGTCGTTTTATTTAGCTGTTGGTTAGCGATCAGCAGTGGCTAGTGGGTGCGACGTCGTTTTGTTTAGTTATTCGCTGTTTAGCGATAGGCAAAAGCTGATGCGAGATTTCAGCTGCTGGTTGGGAATATTAGTGGTGACGACTGCTTTGTTGATGGAATCTGTTCTTGCTTCTGTCAGCTGTTGAGAAGGGTATTTAATAGAGGGCTTGGCTGATGTTCTCTATTATTTGTTTCCCCGACACATAGAAATATTTCCTTCGTTTCCAAATCTTGTCGCGATACCCTAATTACTGTTCACCGTAACCTTATCCGTCCTAATTTCCGGTGGTAGACAACTCCGACGAGAGTGAGAATGGTAGCGTTGGACTCCTCTTGCTAAGGAGCTTCTTTCTATACCTCTTTAGAAGGCTTTGGAGGAGCTGGAAGAGGATCGTAGGATCGCTAAGACATCTCCCTTGTGTAGTTTGTTAACATAAGCGTTCCTGTCGTGCCGGTAGTTCGTTGGGGTAAGCGAGAATTCTACCTTTAATCTCTGTTAGAGCTTTTCGTTAAGTTAGGAAGGTAGATAAGCGTTGGTGGAGTTGTAGCTCCCAGATGCTGTTGTTTTGTGTTTCGGCTTTTGAGCAGTAGCTTGTGTTGATTTAGCAGGTGACAGATCTGTGTTGCTTGGACTTCGTTGTAGCAGCTGTCTGTGGTAATTGTAGCTCAGGAGCTGGTGAGGTACGGATGTTGAGCTTATATTACGGCTGGAGTTGGCATGGATATTATGTTGTTTGCTGTGTGTGCATTGGTTGTTTTTTATATGTTGCTCAGCAGTTGCATTGCATACGCATTATCATTTCCATTTCAGCTGTTGTAGCCGTGCTTTGTTGTTGCTGTTCTATTCTTACCAGGATGCGAGGGTGAGCGGCAATACCGCACTCTCATCTCCATGTTGTTCTGTTTGCCCTCATGCGCCGAGTGGTTAACTATTACAGTTCGTGGGTTGGGCAACAGCAGGTTGAGTTGTTGATGCATCTGGTATTCATGTGTGGTGTAAAGATGAGCGGGTAATTCCCGTATGCTTGTACACACACCAGTGGCCACCATTCTTCGTTGAATCTGTTGTCAGCTGTTGAATTCCTTGGCTCCCTTCTTTGGTTGTAGCATTCGTCTATTGCATTGTCCCTCATGCATAGCATTAGCATTATATATTTTGCTATTCATTGTTGTTTTATAGTTGCTCTCCGTACTGGGGTTTGACCCCTAGGTCCCTCGGGGGCTGTTGTGTTGTTTGCCTGTTTGTGGTTCAGGTTTTCTATATTATTCCGCTGGTCGTGGCTTTGACACAGCTGGAGGTGCCCCAGGAGGTAGATATAGTGTCCCAGTTATGTATAGTATTTATGCACTGTTATCACTTTGGGTGGGATGTCCCGGGTGATGCTTAGATCTATATAGTTGGCAGTCTTTTAGTACTTGTGTTGTATTCAGCCGTTGGGTAATTTGTTGTACTTGACTGTTTGTGCTGTTATAGATTTATTAAACTAGGATTATTTTGAGTATCGTTTATTTTAAATTAGGTTATCTTTATGTCAGGCTAAAAGCAAAACTTTTAACCACTTTTTAGTTGCTTCCGCTTGTTTTGTCTCTGATGTGAGCACGAGGCCTGACATTTGCGCAATGAGATTATGAATGAATCCCATAACTCACCGTATTCAATTCACCCAGGAGGAACAAAGATGTTTAAGGATTTTCAAGCTCTGTTTTGGTGGCCAAGGATGAAGCTTGACATCTGTACATTCGTCGCTGAATGTTTAGCATGCCAGCAAGTTAAAGCAGAGCATCAGAGACCTGCTGGAATGTTAAAACCGCTTTCTATACCCTTATGGAAATGGGATAACATAGATGGATTTTGTGTAGGATTACGTAGAACAGTTCAGGGATTCAATGTGATTTGGGTTATCATTGACAGATTAACTAAGTCTGCACACTTTTTACCTGTTAAAAAGACATACAATTTGAATAGGTATGCAGAATTGTATGTCAAGGAAATAGTCAGACTTCACGTAATACCGAGTTCTATAGTATCATATAGAGATACCAGATTTACTTCGAGATTCTGGAAAAGTTTACACCAAGCCTTAGGAACTAAATTAACTTTCAGTACAGCGTTCCATTCTCAGACAGATGGACAATCAGAAAGAGTTATCAAAATACTGGAAGATTTGTTACGGGCAAGTGTTCTTGACTTTCCAGATAGTTGGGATTCTAAATTTCCGTTAATTGAAGTCACCTATAACAATAGTTACCAAGCTTCGATCGAGATGGCACCATACAAAGCTCTGTATGGTAGAAAATGTCGTTCGCCGATAGTTTGGGAAGATATAGGTGAAAGAACGGAGATAGGACCTGATATTGTAGAACAAGCATCTGAAGCAATTAAAAGAATACGTGATTGATTGAAGACTGCACAGAGTAGACAGAAGAGCAATGCAGATAGCCATCGCAGAGATCTGAATTTTGAAGTAGGAGATCATGTGTTCTTGAAGATATCACCAATGAAGGGTGTTATCATATTTGGCAGAAAGGGAAAGTTAAGTCCCAAATTTGTTGGACCATTTCAGATCTTAGAACGAATTGGGACTTTAGCGTATCAATTAGCGGTACCTCCTCAGATGTCTACTGTTCACAATGTGTTTCATATATCAGCGCTTAGAAAATACATTGCAAACCCTTCGCATGTACTCAGATATGAACACATCCTGTTAGCGTCAGACTTGACTTAAGAAGAAGTTCCAGAAAGAATTTTAGCGAAAGAAAATCGTAAGTTATGAAACAGAACTATCCCTATGATAAAAATTCAGTGGACAAATCACACTGAAAGAGAATCTACGTGGGAAGTCGAATATAATATGCAGAAAAGCTACACAGATCTCTTGAAGTAAGTAATTTCAGGGACGAAATTCTTTTAAGGGGGTAGATTGTAACGCCCAGACATTTTTATAGGCCACAATTAGAAAGTTATAAGATTTGAGGGATTACATGATATGCGATTTTATTCTACTCTTGATTTAATCGAGTTTCAGAATTCAAATAGGTACTGTTTAGATTTTAGAATTTGAGAGCTAAATTCCAGATTTCATGATATGTGATTTCAGATTTTATATTTACGCATTTTCAGCTGTCACCCTGGATTAAGTTGAAATTTAAGATATTCGAAATACAAATACAGTAGATGTCTAGTTGAATCCTACAAGCCAATCAAATCCTTTGTTTTAACTAAAATCGTTCGGTTTCCTTATGCATCATTTTATTTTAAAAACAGAGTACGCTTTTAAAAGACTTTGGCATATTGATTTAAACGCGTTTTTTTTTTCTAGGCATTTATAAATCATATATATAGGATGTTAGCTGCTTCATAAACCATTATATTCAAATCAAACTATTTTAAGCGGTGCTTTCTCTCAAAGAAACCGATCAAAAGCTTTTTAAAGATTTTCAAAGGAGACGGTCGGATTAGGTTTGCTAGATTTCAGTTGCGTTTGTGTTAAATAATTTCAGGCAAGTAAACTCTCTTTCTCACTCAGTGAAAGCATATTTTCAGTTCTCTTTTGCATGTTTGTTTGTGAATTTAAATAAAAGGAAGATGGCTACGGCTGTTCTTCAGGAAAACCAGAAGTTCATGATCTGTTTTTGTTAAAGTTGCGTTTTACTATATTTTGATCCAGAAATGTTTTAGAAAATGGTTTGATGATGTTTTTCTAGTAGTTTCCTGAGTTTTCCAAAAGATTTCTCATCGAAGTAGCTTACAAGTAGCTTATTCGATGAATCCCAGAAACTTCTTAAGATATTTTGAATTCTTTAGACGAAGGTAACCATCGTAGTTCATGTTTATCCAGACGGTTAAGTCTGAAATCTGGTTCTTATACCATCGCTGAAATTCTATGATGAACAGATTTCTAAGAGTAGAGTTCTGTTTATGTGTTATGTAAGTTCAGACTTCTCCTTTTGTATGACATCTGAATTTAGTCATTTTCATATCGTTCACCGTTGACATCTGATGGGAGTAATTCCATTAGATGACATCTGATTTAAACCGTCCAGATTCCATGACATCTGGCGGCTCCATTTAAAAGTTGCGTTGACTTGCGTTGACGTCTATTTTAGACCAATGATATCTGATTTGTTTCTTTTTCGTCGAAACATTTACGTCTAATTCAGATTTCATCCTTTATTCCTTCAATATGTCTTCAATTGATACATGAAGCACATATTTGAATTTCCTTTTTCATTTCCGCTTCAATTCGAAAGAATTATCCGATTGAATTGACAAATTCAAGTAGTATTTTTATTCAATTTTCATCTTCGCAAGCATTTTAGAGAATCCTTATACAGTTCCAGAATATCATTTAACAAACAAAAACCATTAAATCGTACTAAGAGAAAAGGAAAACAGATTTACAAAAGAAAAAAAAGAGCAGAAAGATTATGTTTATGAAAGTTTTAAGTTATGACTTTGGCAACAAATGGCCCCCAGAGGAAGGGTGAGTGTGCGGCTGACAAACCATGTGTCCTTTCAAATAGGAAGGATCAGGATTACGGATTGACGGATCCGTATACCCCTTCAACCATGAGCTTTATGATAATACTGATATCAGGAGTTTGATCAAACGAATTGGACAAAATGTTTAAGTGTTGCCATAATTTCAGAAAATGAATGAAGAGCGCGAGTGTGATTTTAATCACAGCTCTGCAGAAAAGTTTAAAGCTGCTTCATTTACGAAGTACAGTAAATTTTTTCAGAACTGGTTATTGTTTTATGCTTTCAGATTCCTCAGTTATTGTTTTTCGCTTATTCGTAGTTAATCGTATTCATATTCCAGTTATGTACCAGATATCGTTTTGCTTGTGGTTATGTGCCTTCGATATTACGGATTTTACCTGCTGGGCCTTAGGCTCACTAGTTTTCATTGAGTGCAGCTAATGAACAGTAAGGAGCTGGAGGGAGATGAACAGAAAGGAAGGAGGTGTTTATCGTGGACATCAGATTTCATCTTTCTTTTCTGTTTCAGATTTTGTTGTATTGAACCCTCGGTCGTAGTTTTGTTGTCTTGTAAGAATTCTGTACAGACTTTATCTTTAACTATGTATACAGTTTCTTTTGAATCATCAGATCCCTATCATTTTAACGTACGCGTTGTTATTAAGATGTGTAGTAGTTCCGCATTTCTTTTATTTATTATTCACGTCTGAGTTCCTTCAACAGATTTGAGTTGTGATTGTTCACACTTCAGTCCAGAAATTAAGTAACGACTGTTTGTTCTTAAGAATTGAAATTTTTGGGTCTTTCAATTCGAACCCCAAAAATTCTAAATTCCAGTCAGAAAAGTCCGGTCGTTACATGTACAGTCATTGAATCGATCAGTTTTTGTTAGTCCACATGTACAGTCTATTTCCAGTTCAGCTGTAGAGGGTCAGAGGGTACAGATATTGTTAGATCAGCGTCCTTCCTCTTCATCAAGCTCCGATGATTCTTCTCTGCATTTTGATGACACTGATGCAGCTGTCACTTCGCTTTTTCTACCAACTATGGCTCCAGATGTAACAGACGCCTTTGCTCAAATAAGCACATCCATTGATCAAATTCACGTTGAGCAAATCAGGCACAAGGATGATGTTGATAAGCTCAGAGACACACTCTTAATGCACATCCGCGACATTGAGAATAAATTTTCAGAACGATTTGATGCACATGACAGGACTTACAGGGTTCTACTCAACAATATTCGTCATGATGATCGGGATCATAAGAATCTATTGTCGTTGGATCTTAAATCGTCTCAACAAAAGCTAAGCACTCAGGTGACTGCCGCTGCTTTCGATACTGTTGATGTTCGGAAGGAGGTAAAGGAGCTCAACACTAAAGTAACATACTTGGATGGGCAGGTTGCTGCTATTCGCAGTGAATTGTTTGACTTCCGTGCGAAAGCCGAAGAAAATCATCTAAACCTCTCCACCCAGCTTGGCTTCCTGGTTGATTACATCAATCGGGGTGGTGATGCCAATAAGGGGGGAAGGTGGTAGCAGCCGCCCACAGCCTCCTCCTGACGATCAAAGCCGACCTAGTGGTGGAAGTGGTGGCACTGGTAGTAGAGCAGGTGATCAGAGCCGAAGTAGAGGAAATATCTGTAGAGAGGATAGAAGCAGAGGTGTGTTAGAGTAGATGCCCAACTAGCCAACTTGTGGCGTGTGGGTTTTGTAGACTCTTGTACAAACAATCTTTATATATGATATTCGCATTTTCTTATATGGCATTCTTTACTTTCATTATGTGTGTAATGATTTACAATTGTGTTGAGTAAAGACCTAGAATGCACTGAAGCGTATGTTAGATGTGATAGTGGGTATGACGGCTATCATGAAACACATCTAATAGTCGCTGTGTATTCTGAACATGTTCCTAGTCGATTGGGCCGTCAAAATGAGGATAAGGCCGCCCGAGTTCGATACTAGTATCTGCGATGCGAAGTACCATGTTTCATTGGTAGGGAGCATTGTGATGTTCTGAGCATGCAGATAGGTAGTGACCTGGTGATCTATCGAACTACCCTCGTTCGGACTTTCCAAGTGGTTACCATTTGTCGAGTGGATAAGTCCGAGGTCTTGGTTGTACTGATTAGTCCTCACGACTCAAAACGTCATTGAGACTCTACATGATAGGCGTCTCACTTTGACCCGTTTGCCGACTCACTTGGGGTCATATGGCGTCGGGATTGGGTGAGACCCCGATGCATGTAGGAGTCGATGCATCGTTGTCGAGGATTCACCGCTCGCAGACATGCGTGGATATCCTATGCTATCTGAGGGGATAATAGTGTATAAATCTCTGGCCAGAGTACTAGAAGTGTTTTAGGTAAATGTGTTTACCGAGTTACACTCGCGATGTCACTATTAGATCTCCAAGATGTATGCATAGCTATCGGATCCATAATGGTTGTGGGCCCACGGCTAGCTGTATCCCTGAACCATTGAGGGTCACACAAGTACTAGATTCGAGATTCCCGCATGGATACTCAGCTCAATGTGTTGAGCACGAGAAGAGGATTTCGAGAAGTGCGACTTCCTAAAAGTCAACAGGGGTCAATCCGGGGTTTCCCGCTGTTGAGGGGCAAAACGGTCTTTTTGCACTGGGGTTCTGAAAAATGGTTTTTCAGATCATATTATTCAGTTTTGGAAACTGAGTCGATCGGTCCGATCTGATCGGCGATCGGAGTTACGATGAAGTCTCGCTGGTGGAAATGAACTGAATGTTCATTGTTGGACCCGGGCCCGTTGGGCCGGTCCAAGTCCAACACTCTATTTAATTGTGATTAAGAGACTTGATCTACATGCTTGTGTCATAACTCTCATAATACAACCCTAACCCTAAGCACCAAAATCGCCGCCTCCCTCTCTCGAACACGCCGCCGCCGTCGCCGCCGTTCGTCGCCGGAAATTTGTTTCCGGCCAGTTCGACGAGGAGAATCCGTTCGTGCTGATCTCGTCAGCGCTTCTAGTGCAGCCTGACGAAGGAGTCTCGGATCTGGTCGTGGATCGGATTGGCGTAAACTACCGCAATCTACCGAGAAGAGCCGGGTTCTTGTAATTCCGGTTGGAGCCAGGCACAAGTGCCAGCAAGGTAATCGTTTTTGAACGCCCTATGTATGACGATATTTGTATTGTCTGATTTTCGTATTGATCGTCTCCCGGCCTTTTTCTATGTTCTTCCACTGCCTCACCGGGGGGCGGATCCGGATCCCCAACAGTGGTATCAGAGCCAGTGTTTTACGGATCTGATCATACGAATTGCCATAATTGTATCTAACCTTCAATTTTCAGAATCGAAACGAAACACGAAGTCGAGATTCCGGCTGAAATCGCCGCCGCACATGGCGGCGCCCCACCGCACGCACAAACGCGCGCGGTACATGTGCGCTGGCCGCGCATGGATGGGCGGCGCTTCTCGCAATCGCTGCGAGAAGTTGCGGCGTTGATGGGAGACTCTTGGCGCAACTTCACGCAAGATGGCCGGCCGATTGGAGCAGCGCTGGTCGACGATTGTTGAGCACCCGTTGTGCGACGACGTGCGCGCTGGCCGCGCGAGAGGTGACGCATGGCCGCACGCTGGCCGTGCGAATTGCGCCGCACGATTTGGCTGCACTGGTCGACCGCTGCTGCACACCACTGGAATCTTGCTGGCCGATGAACTCGCACGGTGTTGCGCCACTGGCCGCCCGCTGCCGCCTCCTGGACTGCGCCGCCTGGTCGATGCTTCGCGACCAAGACCTTGAGATTGGCCGCCCGGCCCCCGCCATGCACGGAGGCCCCCTCATCTCCGCGCGCACTTGCGCGCACTGGACGCGCGCTTGGCCGCGCGAAAGGCACCGAGAGATGCTGCAACAGGCGCAAGAAGTTGCGCCAACGAGCGGCGCGCTTGCCGCGCTGTGTGCGGCCGATGATGGGCGCCGCCTCTTGCGTTTCGTCTCGTGCGACCGCGCATGTGTTGTGCTGCTGGCCGCCCGCTGCCTCCTCCTGGATGCGCCGCTTGGTCGACGCTGCGCGACACTCGCGCGCGCGATGTTGCGGCCGTGCACGCCTTGCGTCACGCGAGAATTTTTCGTGTGGCGGTCGCCGGCCGGCCGCCGGCCGGCCGCCGCTCCGGCGATGTCGTGACGGCTGGTCTGAATTCTTCTAGGGGTTGGTTCGGGCCTGTCCCGGGCAGCCCGTGAAGTTTTCGTGCCGCTATGCGATGCCGGGCCGGGTTTTGATCGATTTTGAAATTTTAAGTTTATGGGCCAAAAATTGTTTTAAACCCAATACTGATACAATTAAAATTAGTAAAATGTGATTTTAATTATGAAATATGATTTTGTAATAAAATATGATTTTGTTGATTAAAATTTGTTTTATCGGCAAAATACGATTTTATTATAGAATACGATTTCGTAATTAGAATATGATTTTACGATAAATAATTAGATTATTTAATTATGCATGTTAATTAGATTAATTGCATGATTGGGGTGGTCGAGAGCCGTGCCCAATGTGTTAGGTGTATGCAATAGGTTTTATTTGATTTTGTTTTAAATATTTGATTATCATTTAAAGTGGGCCTGTTTGTGGCCCGTTCCCACCCCTTCATAAATGTATCCCTTATTTGTCATAGTAAATTTAAATGTAAATTACTAGATTTAGTGGGAGGACATCCGAAGACGGTGGAGATGATGATCAAGATATTGAAAACCGAAGATCTGTAAAACCGGAAAGCGTTGTAATAGGATTGCATTGCATATTGCATTACCCCTAGGATTGGACCCAGGTCCGTGGCTGGCAACCACGGACCGCATATCTCTCGCGATCGATCATCCCAATATTACTTTATGTATGTTGATACATAGTGTAGGATTGCATTGCATATTGCATTACCCCTAGGATTGGACCCAGGTCCGTGGCTGGCAACCACGGACCGCATATCTCTCGCGATCGATCATCCCAATATTACTTTATGTATGTTGATACATAGTGTAAATGAATCCGCATGTTTGCATTTTTTAAATTAGATTTAAATATGCATGAGACCAAATTTTTCAAAAATAAAATCCCTCGTTTTAAATTTGATTAAAACTCATATCAAGATAAATGTTTATTCGATAAACAAAAGGGTATTTAAAATTGTTTAAATTAACCCTACCTTCCATTAACAATGGGTGTACGTCGATGCTACCCGTATACATGGCCCGGCTCATATTATTGAGGGGGTCATGTATGCCGGAAAGCTGTCCACGTCATTGACAATTGTTGTGAGTCGGTTGGAACTCCCTTTAACGTTGGCTCATATTATTGGGGACGTTAAGGGGACCGTCCTTCACGACTCAACATTGTTGGGTCAATCTTGACACGTGATAGTAAACGGCGTCATATTATTGGGCCCTTACTGGACGTGAGGTGAATACATGGAGGTTGCACCGGCTGCAATCGGAAACTACCTTTTAGGGATCATGGATGGCTGATATTATTCGGGTCCATGATCGCTTGATTGGGCTCCATGTACCCACTAAAGAAATCTGTTTTCTCGATTTCATTAGAGGGTGGTGAAATCGTTAAAATAGTGGGAGGGTAATT
>KV014919.1:8106-18533 GCA_001598015.1 Dorcoceras hygrometricum | reverse complement strand
TCCACACCCAGGCAGTGGATAAAACTCCGTATGAGATATGGATGGGCAAACCACCCAAGTACTCATTTATGAGGATTTGGGGATGTCCTGCTTACGTGAAGCAGACAGTGGGAGATAAGCTGGATACGAGATCCATCTTATGCTACTTCATTGGGTATCCAAAGAATTCCATTGGATACTATTTCTACTATCCCAGCGAGACAAAAGTGTTTGTCTCTAGGAATGCCACCTTTTTGGAAAGGGAATTTCTACTTGATTGAAAGGGCAGAATAGTAGAACTCGAAGAGGTTCGAGAACCAATTGAAGTACCAAGTGAATCTCCCGCACCTACTGAGCCAGTACCAGATATGGTCGCGCCTAGGAGATCCGAAAGGACTCCTAGAGCTCCAGAGAGATATGGTTTTCTCCTTGAAGATGATCAAGGTGATAAAGTTGTTGGATCTGATCCAAGAACTTTCAAGGAGGCAATTTTCGATGCTGATTCTAATTTGTGGCTTGAAGCAATGCAGTCTGAGTTTGACTCAATGCATGCTAACCAAGTTTGGACTCTCGTTAACCCTCCCGAAGGAATTGTTCCTATTGGGTGCAAATGGGTGTACAAGAGGAAACTTGGGCCTGATGGTAAGGTAATGACCTACAAGGAGCGATTGGTCGCGAAAGGTTACACTCAAAGGCAAGGTGTTGACTATGATGAAACCTTCTCGCCCGTCGTAATGTTCAAGTCAATTAGAATACTGTTAGCCATAGCCGCATGGTACGACTATGAGATATGGCAAATGGATGTGAAAACTGCGTTCGTTAATGGAAACATTAAGGAAGAGATCTTTATGACGCAGCCTGAGGGTTTCACATCTGTTGGAAGCAAGCATAAGGTATGCAAGCTTCAGAGATCGATCTACGGTCTCAAACAAGCATCGCGAAGTTGGAACCTGAGATTCGATGAAACAATTAAGGAATTTGGTGTCATCAAGAATCCCGAGGAGCCATGTGTCTATAAGAAGGTAGTTAAAAGTGCTGTGACGTTCCTAGTACTTTATGTTGATGACATTCTACTCATTGGGAATGATGTAGGAATACAGTCAACTAAAGTATGGTTGTCTAGCATATTTTCGATGAAGGACATGGGTGAAGCATCCTATATTCTTGGAATACAGATCTATCGGGATAGATCTAAACGGATGCTCGGACTCACCCAAGCTACCTACATCGATACCATACTTAAGAGGTTCTCTATGGAAGAGTCCAAGAGAGGACACCTACCTATGTGTCACGGGGTCACTCTATCCAAGTCTATGTGTCCAAAGACTGATGAGGAGATAGAGAGTATGGCACGTGTGCCATATGCCTCGGCTATAGGTAGTATTATGTATGACATGATCTCGACTAGACCGGACGTCGCATATGCTCTATGGCAAATGGATGTGAAAACTGTGTTTTTAATGGAAACATTAAGGAAGAGATCTATATGACGCAGCCTGAGTGTTTCACATCTGTTGGAAGCGAGCATAAGGTATGCAAGCTTCAGAGATCGATCTACGGTCTCAAACAAGCATCGCGAAGTTGGAACCTGAGATTCGATGAAACAATTAAGTAATTTGGTTTCATCAAGAATCCCGAGGATCCGTGTGTCTATAAGAAGGTAGTTAAAAGTGCTGTGACGTTCCTAGTACTTTATGTTGATGACATTCTACTCATTGGGAATGATGTAGGAATGTTGCAATCAACTAAAGTATGGCTGTCTAGCCGATTTTCGATGAAGGACATGGGTGAATCATCCTATATTCTTGGAATACAGATCTATCGGGATAGATCTAAACGGATGCTCGGACTCACCCAAGCGACCTACATCGATACCATACTTAAGAGGTTCTCTATGGAAGAGTCCAAGAGAGGACACCTACCTATGTGTCACGGGGTCACTCTATCCAAGTCTATGTGTCCAAAGACTGATGAGGAGATAGAGAGTATGGCACGTGTGCCATATGCCTCGGCTATAGGTAGTATTATGTATGACATGATCTCGACTAGACCGGACGTCGCATATGCTCTGAGTGTCACGAGCCGCTACCAGGCCAACCCCGGCCAGTTGCATTGGAAGGCTGTGAAGGATATTCTTAAGTACTTACGAAGGACTAAGAATATGTTCATGGTCTATGGGGGTGGTGAACTGAAACAGGAAGGCTACACAGACTCTAGCTTCCAGTGTGACGTGGATGATTCGAAATCAACCTCTGGATTTGTATTCATGCTCAATGGTGGTGCTGTCTCTTGGAAGAGTTCCAAGCAAGACACCATCGCGGATTCAACCACTGAGGCTGAGTACATTGCAGCATCAACTACTGCTAAGGAGGCCGTTTGGATAAGGAATTTCGTCCAAGAGTTGGGCGTCATTCCTAATGGAGTTGGTCCAGTCCCGGTGTACTGCGACAACACGGGTGCCGTTGCGCAAGCAAAGGAGCCTAGGTCTCACCAGAGATCCAAACACATACTGAGGAAATACCACATAATCCGGGATATTGTGGCTAGAGGTGACATAGCAGTTGAGAGAGTCGCCTCTGCGGACAACGTTGCTGATCCACTTACGAAGCCCTTGCCTGGACCGTTGTTTGAAAAACATCGCGAAACAATGGGACTGCGTCTGATGAGTAGTTGGCTTTAGGGCAAGTGGGAGATTGTTAGAGTAGATGCCCAACTAGCCAACTTGTGGCGTGTGGGTTTTGTATACTCTTGTACAAACAATCTTTATATATGATATTCGCATTTTCTTATATGGCATTCTTTACTTTCATTATGTGTGTAATGATTTACAATTGTGTTGAGTAAAGACCTAGAATGCACTGAAGCGTATGTTAGATGTGATAGTGGGTAAGACGGCTATCATGAAACACATCTAATAGTCGCTGTGTATTCTGAACATGTTCCTAGTCGATTGGGCCGTCAAAATGAGGATAAGGCCGCCCGAGTTCGAGACTAGTATCTGCGATGGGAAGTACCATGTTTCATTGATAGGGAGCATTGTGATGTTCTGAGCATGCAGTTAGGTAGTGACCTGGTGATCTATCGAACTACCCTCGTTCGGACTTTCCAAGTGGTTATCATTTGTAGAGTGGATAAGTCCGAGGTCTTGGTTGTACTGATTAGTCCTCACGACTCGAAACGTCATTGAGACTCTACATGATAGGCGTCTCACTTTGACCCGTTTGCCGACTCACTTGGGGTCATAAGGCGTCGGGATTGGGTGAGACCCCGATGCATGTAGGAGTCGATGCATCGTTGTCGAGGATTCACCGCTCGCAGACATGCGTGGATATCCTATGCTATCTTAGGGGATAATAGTGTATAAATCTCTGGCCAGAGTACTAGAAGTGTTTTAGGTAAATGTGTTTACCTAGTTACACTCGCGATGTCACTATTCTGATCTCCAAGATGTATGCATAGCTATCGGATCTATAGCGACTCTCGATTTACCAATGATCGTTGATCTGATCGGGATATATGGATTGAAAGGACCGTACTGTACGCTAACCACGACCGACTGGTTCTTGCAGGCACTATCAGTGATACCTAGGGGATCATGGGGCGATGTTGCTAGACGCTTTACCATGATCCGTTGGGCAGGTCCGGAATTGTGATTCCGGAGCCACAATGGTTGTGGGCCCACGCCTGTTGGGCCGGTCCAAGTCCAACACTCTATTTAATTGTGATTAAGAGACTTGATCTACATGCTTGTGTCATAACTCTCATAATACAACCCTAACCCTAAGCACCAAAATCGTCGCCTCCCTCTCTCGAACACGCCGCCTCCGCCGCCGCCCACGCGCCGTCGTCGCCGGAAATTTGTTTCCGGCCAGTTCGACGAGGAGAATCCGTTCGTGCTGATCTCGTCAGCGCTTCTAGTGCAGCCTGACGAAGGAGTCTCGGATCTGGTCGTGGACCGGATTGGCGTAAACTACCGCAATCTACCGAGAAGTGCCGGGTTCTTGTAATTCCGGTTGGAGCCAGGCACAAGTGCCAGCAAGGTAATCGTTTTTGAACGCCCTATGTATGACGATATTTGTATTGTATGATTTTCGTATTGATCGTCTCCCGGCCTTTTTCTATGTTCTTCCGCTGCCTCGCCGGGGGGCGGATCCGGATCCCCAACAAGGTGGTGAGTTTAGTAGTGAAAGACGTAGACCAGATGACAGAAGTGGTCAATAGAAGAGAAGGATATCTGAAAGTGGTGAATCAAGAGTTGATTCTGGTCTACCACCAAAGAGAGGATATCAATGGTTTCTCTTTGGAGAATAAGACTTTTTAGACTTTCTTTGTTTCAGCCTTTGTTGTACAAATCTTTTGTACAGTTTTCAGTTAATGAAATATTCAGAATTTCCACAGATCTTTGTGCGCAATTTACTTTTGCTCATATATTTAAGTCTCTGGGCTGCTAAGTTTTGTCATCACCAAAAGGGGGAAATTTTTAAGATAAAATTTATTAGTTTTGGTGATAACAAAATAAGACAAGTATTAAAGTTAACATCTGGACAGACAGACGTTGAAGATTACCAGCTACGTATTTGGAGCTAAGTTCATTTCAGATGTCGGGTTGACTCTCAGATGTCAGTTATTGAGTGGCAGTATTCAGTCGTTGATATTCGAGACTTATTCAGATGTTCAGCTATAGCATTCAGTTGTCGAGTTTATTCAGATGTTGATTTTCGAGATTGATTCAGACGTTGAGTTGAAGCACTCAGATATTGGGTTGAATTATTGCAGACGTAAAGATTTCATACGTTGTGTATTCACGGGCTATCAGATTCTGAATTGGACTCAGACGTTGACTACAATTGACTTGAATTCAGATGTTGGGTATATGTTTCAGAAGTTCAGTATATTCAGTCGTTGGGATTCAGTTGTTGTTGTGATATCAGACGCAATCATTCAGGTGTTAGTGTGTTTCTAAATGTTAGCAAAACTACGTCGTTTAGACTAGTTGAAACGACAGCGTTTGGTTTAGCGCTAGGTTTCAGACGTTGGGTTTTGTGTGAATTCAGCCGTTGGTCAGCATTCAGACGTTGGAGCCTTCAGTCGTTACAACCAGCCGTTATGCAGTGTTCATATACATCGCTCTTCTCTATTTTACAAAAAGAGGGATATTTCAGATGTCTTCTTACATTCAGCTGTTGGAATAACTCAAGTGTTAAAAGCACTCAGCTGTTGCAAGTTTTTCAATGTATTTATCTTTTCAGTTGTAACAGCGACGTCTTCGTAAACAACGTTGAAAGGATCAGGCGCAATCAACGCGCAGATTCAAAAGCGATCATATATTAAATTTGGGAAGAATCAATGGTGAAGATTGGATCGTACAATTGCCTGGAATTAACGGAACACTGTTAGTACTATTTTTGGTAAATAGTACGCAGTATACAGAGGACGTTATACGGTGTTTGCACAAATTTTGAAAGACGACAATTTGGTTCTGACGAAATGCAATTTACCATTGTAGTGGAGCAGAATATGCGATGGACATTTATTCAAAAGGATTTTGTTTCCTTGGTTGAATTTAATGACCGTTGGAAGATGAAAGATATAAATAGCTGGATTTTGAATTGAAGAAGCTCTCTCTATCTCGCTCTCGGCTGTTACACTCTCCAACACTCTGTTATTCAAAGTCTTCATCACTCTAGATCTTTTCATCTATCGACATTATCTTTCAAAAGCTCGAACAATCACTGGATATTCACACAGAAAGATTATTCAAAGTCCAGTACTCAAACTCGAAGAACATCATAGTTTAAGCTATCACAGGAAATACCTTCGAGTCATCTTCTGGTTCACCTTGTTAAATCGAGTTTCTTAGCATTAGAAACCAGAGGATTTACAGTCTCAAATCGTTGTATTTCACCGTGATACTCTATTGAGTTTGTAACGAACTGTCTTTGTGAAGCAGTTCGAAAAATATCATTGTTTGTAAACAGCAGCATCTGCGTCTGCTTATTGTTTGGTGTTGCTAGGAGTTCACCTGGAGCAAGGCTCGGTGACTGGGTGTTTACAGAAGGCCTGTAACCTTCAAATCTTCTAGTGGAACCTTCTTGAAAATGAAGAAGGGGAGACGTAGGATATTGATATCCGAACTTCCATAAACAAATCCCTTATCCCTTAAACTTTTACATTACCGCATTTATTTACTGTACACTGTTCACTGATTGATTGTCTTATTTTCGCACATATATTGTTAGCTAAGAAATCAGTATTTGGACTGAGATATTTTAAATCTGGTAACTCGGATTTAAGTTAAGTGGGTGCTTGTAAAACTTGTTTTAAAAAGGTTTCGAAAATTTAAAACACTAGGAGTTCATTCAACCCTCCCCTTCTGAACTCCTACAGCTGTTTTTCGAGCCATATTGATCCTATCAGAGAAAGATAGAGCTGGCTCTAAGTCGTATGTTCCTCACCAGCCCAGGTGGAGTTCGACGAAGGTCAAATCTGTTTGGAGAAAGGTTCAGTCCCGGAGAGATCTAAATGTTCCACATACTAAGACAAAACTCAACTGATCTCACCATATTTCCGCACACACCCTTATGGACTTTCATACTGGGAAAACGGTTAAGGTAATTCAAGTTTGGGTCCTGAAAGGGGTAATCCGATCTGGACCCAAGTAAAATTGGTACCAAAATCTATTTTCGTGATTGAAGGGTAACAGGTACAAAGCAGCATATGAGTCTATCATATGGTACCTGGATAGCGGCTATGCACGTCACATGATAGGAGACCCAAAGCTGCGACCACATGTGACACCTCACAAAGGAGCGAAAATAATTTTTGGCGATAACTCACATGGTAACACTGTGGGTAAGGTTAAGCTTACCCAAGGTAACATTTCAATATCTGATATTTTAGTTGTTGAGAATCTGTGCTATAATTTAATTAGTATAAGTCAGCTGTGTGACAAGGGTTACACAGTTAGCTTTCAAAAGCACACTTGCACAGTTCAGAGTCGAAATGGTCGGACTGTATTGGTAGGTAAAATATCGGGGATTACCTACATTATCAATTGGTCAGAGCAAATGGGATCTGAAAAGATCTGCCTTGCAGCTGACTCTTCCAAGAGCTGGCCGTGGCATCAGCGAATGAATCATCTCACTTCAAAACACTTGCCCAATTTAGTCAGCATGAACTGGTTTCTAGTAAGCCCAAAATCAATTTTTCCAAGGAAAATATCTATGCCGCATGTCAGCTGGGTAAAAAAATCCGTTCCACTTTTAAAAAGAATGGTGGTAAACGTTCTTCACGAAGCTTAGAGATTTTACATATGGATCTTTTTGGTCCCATTCCCATAACGAGCTTAGGGAGAAAGAAATACACCCTGGTTGTCGTTGATGATTTTACGAAATTCACATGGGTATTGTTTTTAAATCAAAATCTGATATAGCTGACCAGCTAATTCGGCTTTTAAAACGTTTACAAAATGATAGATCTTGTACAGTCAACCAGATAAGAAGTGATCATGGTACGGAGTTTTTAAATAAAAAATTATCTTCTTATCTGGATGACATTGGGTTAAGCATGAGCTTTCAGCAGCGAGAACTCCTCAGCAGAACGGGCTTGCTGAGAGGAGGAATCGTACTTTAAAAGAAGCTGCTACATCTAGGATTGCATATTCCGGCATTTCTCAAAAATTCTGGGCAGAAGCATTTAACACAGCTTGCTACACTCAGAACAGATCAATGATTAATAAGTTGCAGGGCAAAACCCCAAATGAGATCTGGAGTGGCAAGAAACTAGATATATCTTATTTCAGGGTGTTTGGGTGTAGATGTTTCATTCACAATAACGGTAAGAAGCACATAACAGCCTTCGATGCTAAATCTGATGCAGGTCTATTCCTAGGATATTCAGCTGTGAGCAAAGCCTACAGAGTAATCAACAATCGAAGTCTGACAGTTGAAGAATCAGTACATGTGGTTTTTTATGAGACAAGTTTCAGATCCAACTCAGCTACGAGCCTTAACGACTTCTGCACAGGTCTGGAATCTTCCAGCCTTGATGAATCAAGTGATGACGTGCCACAACAAAGGTAAGAAGCACATAACAGCCTTCGATGCTAAATCTGATGCAGGTCTATTCCTAGGATATTCAGCTGTGAGCAAAGCCTACAGAGTAATCAACAATCGAAGTCTGACAGTTGAAGAATCAGTACATGTGGTTTTTTATGAGACAAGTTTCAGATCCAACTCAGCTACGAGCCTTAACGACTTCTGCACAGGTCTGGAATCTTCCAGCCTTGATGAATCAAGTGATGACGTGCCACAACAAAGATACTCAGCTGAGATACAACCAGCACTGGACACACCGCACGAAAATGATCAACCAGATCTGTTAGGTAATCCAGTAGTCATTGATTTGACTAACGTTGACCAGTTGCAGGGACAGATCTCAGCAAGTGTGCCAGCTGCTGGAGCTGAAGCGACCAATGTTCATTGATTGCGAACCCTCTTCAAGTAAATTCTGACTCTATCTTGGGTATTCCAGATAACGATGCAATGGTTAAGATGTTCAGAGCCCTAGAATCTACTGGGCTTCGTGGCTTTCTGGGATGTCCGTCAGTTCTGTATGAAAAGGAGTTGAAACAGTTCTTTGACACTGCACTTGTGAAAGATAATGAAATTCTCTGTGTCATTCACGGAAAGGTTGTTGTGATTACTGAGGATAGTTTTGAAAGTGTATTAGATATTCCTACTGAAGGATTGACTGATTTGTCGGAAGTACCAAAGAACTTGGTGTTTGATGTGATAATTTTGTTTTCTCAGTCTAGAGAGCCGGTCAAAACCTCTTGCAAAAATAGGAAAATGAAATATGAATTCCGTTTGTTGAACGATATAATGGCGAAGTCTGTGACAGTCAAATATGGTTCGTTTGATGTTGTCACCCATGAACGCTTTGTGTTGATGACGGCGATTCACTTTGAGCTGAAATTTAACTGCATCAAACTGCTGTTCGATACTCTAAAGGAGATGGCTGACAAATCCTACAAGAGAGACAAGGGCTACACGGCTAAAATCTGTGTCCTATTGAAGGGAGATCCAGCTATGACTTTGGAAGAGGGGAAGACCTTCCCTCCTCTGAAAATTATTTCGGCCAAGAGTGTAGGTACATATGTCACCACGAATAAAAATTGATGCTCGTGGTGAATCCGATGAGCCCGACGTGGCTAAAGTAGCAGTTGGAAAAAGGAAATCTGTGTCTAAAAAGAGATCTGCTTCAACTGCTAACAAGGACATAGATGAGGTGGAGGTAGTTTCTCCAGTTGTTAAGAAGAAGAGGACGGCAACGGGGAGAGCTGCTCCCGCGGAAAAGGATCTGTCACTTGTAATAGTAGCACAAGATGCAGTACTGATCCAAATTATTGAACCTAGTGCCAGCTGAGCGTCCTCATGCTCAAAAGCGCAAAGCACCGAAGACAAATTTGAGGTTGTAAACAGTTTCTGATGATGAAATTGTTGAGAAGGAGCCAGGTGTGGGGAATGTTGTCGAGAAATAGAAGAAACAGACAACTGTTGATGATGTGGATAAGATTATTGATCAAGTTCTCACTGAAACATCACAAATGGAAAAAGATGTGGTGGAACCTGATGTTGCCGAGGGCGTAGCGATGGGAACAAAATTGGCAGAACCAGTGGTAACTAGATCTGACGATCTAGTAGTTGAGATCAATGAGCGCTCGATTGCTGTCAATGATGAGGATGATAATCTTGATGGAGCTGAAAATGAAATTGGTAGGAAAATGGCATCTGTCACTGCACCGAAACAATTTCTTAAAGAGCCTTTGAGATCCGGAGAGAATGACGACATATCTGGGGTTGAGCAACCAAATAAGATAATTTATACGGAGGAATACTATGTGAAGAATAAGGAGATAGATATTCAGCTTGTAGAGACTGTAACAGGGAAGGATATTGATCTAGAGCCGATGGCAGATGTGGGACAGATTCCGTCATGTGAAGAGTCCCGTCCAGAGTGTTAGAGTAGATGCCCAACTAGCCAACTTGTGGCGTGTGGGTTTTCATTGACTCTTGTACAAACGATCTTTATATATGATATTCGCATTCTTTTATATGGCATTCTTTACTTTCATTATGTGTGTAATGATTTACAATTGTGTTGAGTAAAGACCTAGATTACACTAAAGCGTATGTTAGATGTGATGGTGGGTATGACGGCTATCATGAAACACATCTAATAGTCGCTGTGTATTCTGAACATGTTCCTAGTCGATTGGGCCGTCAAAATATATGATATTCGCATTCTTTTATATGGCATTCTTTACTTTCATTATGTGTGTAATGATTTACAATTGTGTTGAGTAAAGACCTAGATTACACTAAAGCGTATGTTAGATGTGATGGTGGGTATGACGGCTATCATGAAACACATCTAATAGTCGCTGT
>KV014918.1:123063-155878 GCA_001598015.1 Dorcoceras hygrometricum | reverse complement strand
ACATTTAAATTAACTATGACAAATAAGGGATACATTTGTCAAGGGGTGGGAACGGGCCACAAACAGGCCCACTTTAAATGATAATCAAATATATAATAACCGAAATCATATAAAACCTATTGCATACACCTAACACATTTGGCACGGCTCTCGATCACCTCAATCATGCAATTAATCTAATTAACATGCATAATTTAAATAATCTAATTATTTATCGTAAAATCATATTCTGATTACGAAATCCTATTTTATAATAAAATCGTATTTTGCCGATAAAACAAATTTTAATCAACAAAATCATATTTTATTACAAAATCACATTTCATAATTAAAAATCACATTTTACTAATTTTAATTGTATCAATATTGGGTTTAAAACAATTTTAGGCCCAAAAACTTAAAATTTCAAAATCGATCAAAACCGGGCCCGGCATCGCATACCGGCCCGAAACTTCACGGGCTGCCCGGGACAGACCCGAACCAAACCCTAGAAGAATTCAGACCTGCCGTCACGATATCGTCGGAGACTCGTCGGAGCGGCGGCCGGCGACGACGGCGCCGCCACCACGAAGAACGCGGCGGCAGCGCGCGCACCATCGCACGAAGCGCAACGCAGCGCAACGTCGACCAGCGCTGCAGCGGCCGCCCATCAAGTGTCGCACATCGTCGGCCAGCGTGCTTCAGCGGCCAGCCAACAGCGCGCCATCTTACGCGCGGCGAGAGAAGCGGCGTCGTGCGTCCAATGCGCGGCCAGCACGCAACGTCTTCGGCCACCATCGTCGCAACGCATCGGGCAGCGGCGCTTCGCCATCGCAACAAGGTGCGGCCAGCGCGCTCCCTCCGTGCGCGACCAAAACACGGCAAGCGCGTCTTCTCGTCGAGCGCCATACGCGGCCAGCGCGCAGGCGTCGCACGCTCTCGTGCGCGCGGCGGTGGAGATGGGGCGCCGACATGCGCGGCGGCGCCGTGGCCAACGTGACGATGAAATTTCTTCGTTTCGATTCTAAAAATTAAGGCATTAGATACAATTATGGCAATTCGTATGATCAGATCCGAAAGAACACTGGCTCTGATACCACTGTTGGGGATCCGGATCCGCCCCCCGGCGGTAGTTCGATAGATCACCAGGTCACTATCTATCTGCATGCTCAGAACATCACAATGTTCCCTACCAATGAAACATGGTACTTCGCATCGCAGATACTAGTCTCGAACTCGGGCGGCCTTATCCTCATTTTGACGGCCCAATCGACTAGGAACATGTTTAGAATACACAGCGACTATTAGATGTGTTTCATGATAGCCGTCATACCAACTATCACATCTAACATACACTTAGGTGTATTCTAGGTCTTTACTCAATGCAATTGTAAATCATTACACACATAATGAAAGTAAAGAACGCCATATAAAAGAATGCGAATATCATATATAAAGACTGTTTGTACAAGAGTCTATAAAACCCACACGCCACAAGTTGGCTAGTTGGGCATCTACTCTAACAACAACACCCAAATACCAGATGCATCAAACAACTCAACCTGTCGTTGTATCGCCCATGAACTGTGGTAATTAACCACTCGGCGCATGGTGGCTAACAGATCCCAGCGGAGATGAGAGTGCGGTATCGCCGCTCGCCCTCGCATCCTGGTAAGAAACAATAGCAATACAACGGAATACAAAGCAATGGCTGCAACAGAAATCTGAATGCAATATGGGAAATGCGTGTATGCATAAACATAGCAGCTAAACTCAACAGCAATCACATATGCACACAGCAACATCCACGGAAATGCACAAGCAACCATCTAACATTAATTCTCACGCCAATTCCCAGCTACCTCAAGCTCAGTTCTGTACCTCAATACTGCGCAACAATTACCACAAAGGGATCCCGAGAAATCTGGTTAAAAACCTGCTAAACAACGAAGCATAATTCTCAGGGATGCTAACAGAAGCTCACGGCTGGGAGCCACGCTCAACCAACGCAATTACTACCAAAACAACTTACTGGAAGCTTAAACCAAGGCTAGGAACAAGATCACATCACAAAGGAACGAAGTTCTACCTGCACTACAAAACGCACGATCGGCAGCAACTTCACGTTCCTCAATTAGCCAGCCACAGCCTCCAAAAGTGGTATGGAATGGAAGAGCTTCTCGAGAGGAGTCAAACGCTACCTCAAACGTATCAAACAATAGCCGGAAACGACGGGAAATCACCGAAGAAACTCACGGTGAATAGTACTAGGGTTCGAAGAACAGAGGTCGACAATCGAGAGAATATTTCGCTAAGTATGGGATCTGGTAAACGATCGAAGACCAAGTCTTCAATTATATAAACTCCTCAACAGCTGCCAACAGATCCCACCAACAAACTAGTCGACACTCGCTGAAAAATACAACCAGCAGATGCAAAACAAACCAGTTGCTGAATCTCTCCAACAACGCTAGCAAAACGGCGTCGTGGCAACTTAACTAAACGACGTCGCACAGCTTACGTCATCCTATCTGTCAACAGCTGGTTAACCAAAACCAGCGACTGGATTTATCAACAACGCAACAGATCCCTGCGATCGGTACCAGACGCAACACTCTAAACGCAGCATTTCAACTAATCTAAACGACGTCGCTTAGCCACATCAGCAATCTGTTGAACTAACACATGCAACGACTGATCGCTACTAGGGGCAAACACACCAGCTGCTGATTTCTTAGTGCTAACCAAAATGACATCGCCTCCTTTAATCCAAACGACGGCGTATTGCACTTCGCTACAGGAGCTTGCTGTTAACAGATATCACCCAATTGATGCCTTACAAAACGTCACCGATTCAAAATCCCTTAGCGCTCTCTGCTGAAATCCACGTAAGCGTTGCTGCGGGCAGATCCTACCCAACGCACGCCAACAAAAATACTATCTGCTGGCAGGAATTGGTTAAAGATTATGACTAGGTAATCAGCTACCACCCAGGAAAAGCTAACGTAGTAGCAGATGCGTTAAGCAGAAGAAACGTGGGTTTAGCTTAAATCTCAGTTCAGATTCCTTTAGCGTTGGAGATTAACAGATTTCAACTGGAAATAGTTAGGAACAGACTGCTGAAGCAATTAATAGGATACGTGAACAAATGAAGACTGCACAAAGTAGACAGAAGAGCTACGCAGATAGCCATCACAGAGATCTGAATTTCGAAGTAGGAGATCATGTATTCCTGAAGATATCACCAATGAAAGGTGTTTTAAGATTTGGCAGAAAGGGAAAGCTGAGTCCCAGATTTATTGGACCATTTCAGATTTTAGAACAAATTGGGACTTTAGCTTATCGTTTAGCGTTACCTCGAGAAATGTCTGTTGTTCACAATGTGTTCCATATATCAGCACTTAGAAAGTATATTGCGAATCCTTCGCATGTACTCAGATACGAACCCATCCAACTGTCGTCAGAATTGACTTATGAAGAAGTTCCAGAGCAGATTCTAGCAAGAGAAACCCGTAAGTTAAGAAATAGGAATATTCCTATGATCAAAATTCAGTGGGCAAATCACACTGAAAGAGAAGCTACATGGGAAGTTGAATCTGATATGCAGAGAAGCTATCCAAATTTGTTTAAGTAAGTAATTTCGAGGACGAAATTCTTTTAAGAGGGTAGATTGTAACACCCAGCCATTTATATAGTCCACAATTAGAAAGTTATGAGATTTGAGGGATTACATTGAAATGCTATTCTATTCGCTTGAATTTCAGATTTCATGATTTAGTGATTTCAGCTTTCTATATTGAATTAAGTTTCAGCTTTTACTTGATATCAGCTGTCACTCTACGATAAGTTGAGATTCAGATATTAGAATGCAATTGCAGCAGGTGTTCGGCCGGTTATTGCAAGCCAATCGAATCCTTATTTTAACTAAAATGGTGGTTTAATGCATCAGATTTCTCTTTAAAAGGAGTAGCACTTTTAAAAATATTTGAGCATCTTGATTAACACGTGTTTCTTCCTTAGGCATTTGAAATCACATATATATATAGAATGTTAGACACATCATGCATCATTATTTTCAAATCAAAACACTTCCAAAAGCAAGCGGTGCTCTCTATCAAAGAAACCGGGCGAAAGTCTTTTAAAACTTTTTGAAGGAGACGAGTGGTGCGTACGTAATTTGCTAGGCTTCATCTGTGATTGTGTTACAGAATTCAGGCAAGTAAACTCTGTTTCTTGCTCACTCATAAAAGCATATATTCAGTTCTGTTTGCATGATTGTTTGCGAGATTTTAAATAAAGGAAGATAGCTTCGGCTGTTCTTCAGAAAACCAGAAAAGTTCATGCTCTGTTTTTATATGAAGTACGTGTTTACTATATTTTGATTCAGAAAATATTTTAGAAAATGGTTTGATGATATTTATCCAGTAGTTTCTCTGTTGCATTTGTTCGTAATCAGCTGTTGCATTGTTTCGTAATCCGCTGTTGGCAGATATTGCACCAACAGTGTTCAAATGTTGCACTGTTCATGTTCAGCTGTTGTCAGATGTTGTATCAATAGTATTCAGTTGTTGTCAGCTGTTTCTTTAGTCGTAATCAGCTGTTGCTTTAGTTTGTAATCAGCTGTTGCATTGTTTCTAATCAGCTGTTGCATTTTTTCGTAACCAGCTGTTCGTTAGTTGTATTCAACTGTTGCTTTAGTTTGTATTCAGATGTTGGTTTGTTCAACACCTGAAAGCCTTTTTTAAGTTGTGTTGACGTCTGAGTTGACCGACTGACATCTGAAGTATTTCGTTTTACCAACAACTGAGTTCCTTCATTTAAAAGGCGTTGACGTCTGAGTTGACCAGTTGACAGCTGAATTGTTTCTTCTTCCTCGTGACGTCTGTGTTCAGTCAGATGTTACTTGTTCATTTTCACTTCAATTCGAAAGAATTATTCGATTCATTTGACAGATTCAAGTAGTATTTTTATTCAGTTTTCATCTTCTCAAGTATTACAGAGAATTCTCGAAGTGTTTCAGAACATCATTGAACAACGAAAATCAGTAAATCGTACTAGAGTTAATGAAAAAAGATTTTAGAAAGAATAGAAAGAGCAGAAAGTTTATGTTTATGAAAAGTTTTAAGTTGTGACTTTGGCAACAAATGGTCTGAGGAAGGGTGAGTGCGCGGCTGACGAACCGTGTGCCCTTTCAACCAGAGGAAGGATAAGGATTATAGATTGACGGATCTGTATACCCCTTCACCGTGAGCTTTATGCTAAGAGACTGATATCAGGAGTTTGATCAAACGAATTGGACCAAATGTACAAGTGTCTTTGTCATAATTTCAGAAAAGAAAGAAGAGCACAAGTGTGATTTTAATCACAGCTCTAAAGAAAGTTTAAAGGAAAAGATTTCAGAACGTTTTATGCTTATGCTTTCGTTTGATTCAGCTATTACAGTTATGCTATTCAGCTTAATTATCCTTAAGCTATTCAGATTTCAGATATGTATCAGTTGTTGTTTGCTTGCGTTAAGTGCCTTTGTTACTTCCAGATTTACATGCTGAGCCTTAGGCTCACTACTTTTCATTGAGTGCACGTAATGAACAGTAGGGAGCTGGATGGAGAGCAGCTGATCGGGTTGTTGTGTTTATCGTGGACGTCAGTTCCGTTGTATTCATCAGACTTCGTTTTGTTATACAGAAATTTCAGCTACAATGTTTTTGTATTACAACAGACTTCTAAACAGTAGACATCCGTTCAGACTTTTTATTTTATTGATTGGAGTTTTAATCAGCTATTGGTTATTCTTTTCACATACGTCATTGTTCCGCTTGTTTCGCCTTTCAGTAGTTGCGAGTTGCTTTTATTTGCAATTCAACCCAGAATTGAGTAACGACTTATTACGTTAACAAGATCGAAAATTTTTTCTTTAATTTGAACCCTAAACTTCAAATTTTATATTAAGAAAAGTCGGGTCGTTACATGAGTTGTCCTTACTCAATTTAGCTTCGATCTAATTTGAAAAAATAACGAAGTAACTTTGGCTCGATTTGACTACTTAGTCTCTGAGATGATTTTGTCTTCACCAAAACATAGAATTCATGATTGTATAATGGTAATTGATTTATACAAAATCAATATATAAATATAAATATATAGAGATAGACGTGTTTGCGGAGTAAATCTATGATTTTTGATACATGTTAAATTGAGTTTACAAGGAGTCTCACATAATTTTATTTTAAATATGTTTGTTGACATGTTATTTAAAATATAGGGAGGATGATACTTCAGATATAGCGTAGATAGGTGTACCGTAGACAAATCTAGAGCATAGAGGCTACAGTAACTATTTTTTAGTAACGGTGTAAATATAAAATACCGAAAATTTCCTTGTTAAATAAAAAATATTTCTATAATTTTTATAATCAAGTTTCACAATTGAGACCACTTGGTAAAACCAAATACTTGTAATCTACGGAGTACCGATTTCCTTTACTGTTAGGATCAAGCGCTTACCACTAGGCCAAAAGCTATAGCTGTTAGCCAAGGTGCAACTTTATTTCCTTATACTATGGCAGCACAGAGTGCATCTATTATGTGCATTAGTCCCATGAGTCCGAGGATGGTGCTTGTCTAACTGCTGGTGTTGTCTCATTTCTCTTAGAGATCAGTCTTCCATTACCCTACCGTCGGTCCTATCCCCAACATAGATAGTATTACCCGTTAAGATCTGGCATCACACTTTTACAGTCCACATGGCTAACCAAATCAAACGGCACAACGTCAGCAACTTGACGTACGAGAACTTCCCAGGAGGTCACCCATCCCGGTACTGCTCTCACCCATGTACGCTTAACTCAACAATCCCCCCTCCCCTCACCCCAAGAAGTATAGAAAATGTTTTTTGAGAGGCACGAACCCATAACCTCGCTCTGATACCAATTCTTAGGATCAAGCATCTACTACTAGACCAAAAGCTATAGCTTTTTTAGTCAAGGTGCAACTTTATTTCCTTATAATGTGGGAGTAGAGAGTGCACCTATTATGTACATTAGGGTCCGGGTGTTAGTCTCATGAGTCCCAGGAGGGTGCATGTCTAACTGCTGATATTGTCTCACTTAGAGATCAGCCTTACCCCTTACCTTACCGTCAGCCCTAACCTCAGCAGAGATAGTTTATCCGTTAAGATCTGACATCACACTTTTACAGTCCACATGGTCAATCAGATCAAGCGGCGCAACGTCAGCAGCTTGACGTACGAGAATTTTTCAGGAGGTCATCCATCTCAGTACTGCTCTCACCCATGCACACTTAACTCAATATTTATATATAAGTAATATAAATTTCATAATATAAATTACTGGGTTACAAATGAATAATTTCTACAGGTGTAATTTCTACAGGTATAATTTTCACTCATTTTTTACTAACCAGACTAATTGTAGACGCAAGATGAGAAAATGGGGATATATTATTTTCATCACTTGCAAAATGTTTAAAACAAAGTCACTCGAAATTATCTGCTTATGAAAAGAAAAAATAAATTCATGTACATAAAATATATTGTTTTAAACACATATATAAATTGTTAGAATCATGGTCAAACTTATCTGATAGTTTCCTATATGTCATTTTAAAAATCTTATTGTAACCGATATTTGTAGATATTTTCTTGATCACGAATACTAGGTTAATTTGTCAGTTCGACTTCACTCACGAAATTTCCATATACATAAATTATTCAAAAAATTTATAAACATTGAGAATATTTATTGATTTGTTACAAATTAAGATATAAATAGTTTGAAGTAATGGTCAAAGATTCTGTTAATTCCTTGTGTCAGTTTAAATATCTTTGTAGTCCCCAAAATCTTATTTAAATTATTCCATATTTTGAAAACTTTTTGACAAACTTTGAGCAAATTTCTAAGATTAAGTTATATTTTTTACGAATATTTTAGTTATATTGCTAGGTAAAAAAATAAAATCTATATTTTATTATGATAAATATTATTAAGTTTTTTCCTATATGGAGCACTACTTTACTAAATTAAACAACGATATTATTCGAATATTAATTGGTAGCGGTCACATCTTTTAATTATTCGGACAAAATTATTTGACTAATAACAACTAAAAAAACTAATGTATCACCATATCTACATTCATGCATCGTTGTATTGTATGCAGATCACGCACCATCTAAACTTTCATAATATTATTTTAATTCTAATACCTTGACACACAACTCATGCATGGTTACTAAGTATAAATATTGGCATTCAAGTGAGTGAAAAATAGCATAACAACATCAACACAATACTAAAAACTATTTTATTCAGTAAAAAAATGCCAAAGATACACAAGAAGATCCTGGATGAGAGACAGAGGAACAAGGTTTTCAAGAACAGGTCAGAAGGGTTGCTAAAGAAACTGAGTGAGTTGTCAATTCTCTGTGGAATCGATGTGGCGATGGTGATACACAAGAGAGATGAAGACAATGCAACCCTCTGGCCTTCTCCCGAAATGTACAGGGATAAGATGCAAAAATTCTTGAATTTTTCTTCGATTGCAAGGGAGAAAAAAATGGTGACACATGAAAATTATTTGGATCAAAGAGTACTTGATGAATCAAGTATTCTTTTCAAAGAACAAATGCGATATTGGAAGCTGAATTGGTTACTGATGATTTAAACAGGCAAGATTTCATATGAACAACTCAACTTAATTAATGTGAAAAAGCATGAAAGTGCTCGCAGATTACATGGTCGAAAGAGTTGGTAAAATCATTTCTGATTATCAGCTTGCGAGTGAGCAAGAACAACCACCTCCAAACCCTAGCTTATTTGAGATTCCTCCACGAGTTCCGAAACTGTCTTCCGTTGAAGATCTATTGAGCTAGAGTGATACATGGTTCACCGATCATCCGATGGAGTCTAGACAAGGAGATGGTGGTGGGATTCAAGGTGACGATTGATCATGGGGTGCAAGCTCATCTAATGCGATGAATACAAGTACTAAGACATGATGTTTGATATCGACATCATGCTACATGTTATAATTCATATTAAGTTGTTATTTAACAAATTAATGTAATTCTTGGTTTTAATGAAGAACTATGTTGCAAGTTAAAACAATATAATTTTTGTTTCTTAATTTGTAATGTATTTAAATTTGTCAACTTCTATTATGGACAAAGTCACAAATATCTAATACCCTTTTATGGAAATAATAAATTTAAATAAATAAGAGATATTACAATATTAGCCTTTGAACTCCATTCACAGAGATCAACAATTGTTGCAAGAATGTACGAACATAAAATATAATGGTCGTATATATCAAGTCATCTGCCCAAGATTATTACGAAGAAAATTGCAAAAGTAAATAATTAACCATGAGAAGATCCTCGACAAGAAACAAAGAATTAAGTTTACAAAAAAGGTCATACATGTTAAAAAAATGGGAAAAAAAATTATTGTTTTCGGTTGTAAGTTCGCCTATTTTTTCTTTTCGCCAAGTTATAACTTGGATTTGTGTTTCTATTTGTCCCCTTTTTCATTGAAAACTACTAATCTTATAGCAGTGACACATGAATGAGATGATGGTTGTCAGGCCTCGTGCTCACATCAGAGTAAAACCACACAAACACAAGCGGAAGCGACTAAAAAGTGGTTAAAATTTTTGCTTTTGGCCTGACGGTTTAAAACGATATAATTTAAAATACTACAATACTAAAAGTAATCCCAGTTTACAACAAAACCAACAAAGGCTACCAGCCAAAGTAAAACAGTACAGTATAAACATGTATCTAGTACCTGACAACAACCACAACTGAATACAAAGGAATACAACAAAAGCACAGGGCATCCCCTGGCTAATTCTACTGGGATACTCTATCCACCTCCTGGGGCACCTCCAGCTGGGTTAGCTCCACGACCTGCTGAATAACCTGGACAACACAACAGGCAAGGGAAACAAACCAAGACCCAGAGGGACATGGGGTCAAACCCCGGTACGAAGAGCAACTATAAAACAGCAGTAAACAGCAAGAATAAAATACAGATACTATGCTTGAGACAAGGGACAACAGCCGAAGGCTACAACCAAGGAAGGGAGCCAAAGAACTCAGGCATAGCTCAACGAAATCTGCAAAAGATATGTGGCCATGGTGAGTGTAGGACATGTGGGCGCTACCCACTCACCCCTACTTGCCCACCCTCACCAGATGCATCAACAACTCAACCTGTCGTTGCCCAACCTATGAACTGTGGTAGTTAGCCACTCGGCGCATAGGAGCTAACAGATCCCAGCAGGGAGATGAGAGTGCGGAATCACCGCTCGCCCTCGCATCCTGGTAAGAAAACAGAGCAACAACGACAATGAAACAAGGGCTACAACAGCTGAAATGAGATAATAATGCGTGTATGCAACAGCTAAACAGCTAGCATAAATCATATGCAAAACAACAACCACAACAGCGAGCATACACGGCCATCTCACAAAACCAGCAACTACAATTTACTCAAGCCAGAAACACGCTGATTTACAAGCTCCAAATCCGTACCTCAATCTGCTAAGCTCACCAACACACGGTAACCCGAGAAATCTGAACCTGCGCCTGCTAGAACACGCATGCACAAACTCAGGAATGCTACGCAGATTCTACAAACCGGGAGCTATTCTCAACCAGCGCTAATACTATCAATACAACTTAACAGGAAGCTTAAATAAAGGCTAAGGGTAAGATCTCAACAACAAATCGAAGTTCTACCTGATCTACACAAACACACGGCCGAAGATAGCAACTTCACGATCTTGCTCCAGCCAACTACAGCCTCCAAGAACGGAATAGGATGAAAGAGCTTCACGAGAGGAGTCCAACGCTACCTCAATCATGCCAAACGGTGACCGGAAGCGACGGGAATCGCCGGATAAAATCACGGTGAACAGTGTTCTAGGGTTCGCGACGAAGAACGACAATCGGGAGAAAATATCGCTAAGTATGGAATCTGTTTTAAAATCGAAGGCCAACACCTCTATAAATAACTCACAGCTGCCAACAGCAACTGGAACAGTGCGTAGCTGATGACGTATGGTTAAAAAGTACCCACCGACACTTTAACGAACACAACAGATTTCCCAACAGTTCTGAAATCCGCGCCAGACATAACGCAACGCTAAAACAACAAGCGCTAAGCTAAACGACGTAGCTCGGACACGTCAGCAAGTCTGATCGAAGCGCTACGCTACAACAGATCCCTACAAAGCCAATACGACGTCGCACAACCCACGTCATCACATCTGATCGCTACCGCTAGAGACATCTGAAGACACGCTAAACGCACCCAACGGCGATCGCTACAGGAAATGTTGACTGGCTCGTTTTGCACCCGCTACAAGAACTCGCTGGCAGCGTCTGAAATAACACAAGCGCTAACAGATTTGTACACGAATCTGATCAGATCTCTCCACAAAATCAGATTTCTCTTCAAAAACTCAAAAATACGAAAACTTCCAGAATTGCTCTAAATGTGAAATCTGACCCGAAAATACAAACAAACCCTTCAAACAGAAATCTGAACCTCCAGAATTCTTAAAAACCGATTAATCCAACAATTAATCTTATCTTAAATTTCAGGTCTCTCAATGGTAATACAACCCTTTGGCTGTTGAATATTTTAATTTTTGGTAAAAACAAAAATAAGCTAAGATAAAATCAGCTCGGAGGATAAAGGAGTAGATCAGGTCAGATCTAACAACGTGTTTCGTTCAGATCAATTAGGACCAAGCTGAGTAAGGACAACTCAGATATATAAATTGAATCAGTTCAGAATAGCTTAGTTGAGTCAGATCAGTTCAAGAGAAGAACAACTTAGAAGAGCATATTAGTTCAAAAGTAGAATAACTTAGTGGGCATATCACTTTATAATAGAAGAGCTTAGTGGTTTTCAGATCAGGAACAGTTCTTCTCAGGACAGATCATCTCGGAGGAGTAGTTCGGTTCAGGATATCAGTACGTGACAAACTGCTCGTCAATCATTTCAATTGTAGCATGATTTGACGTGTTAACTTCAGAGGATTCATTATAGCCATTGGGACACTTTCGGCTAAATTCAGGAAAGTCCAAGAGCTACATGTATCAAAGTTGCCATTTTGAGCAAAAGACGGAAAAACATTTAAATGAATAGTACTAGGTATAGTACGAGAATTAAATGCGCATTTAGTGAGCTTCTGGAAACAGTTCAGGATCCATCTGATTTGTTTATGGATAATATTTATTATCGTTGGATACAGAGAGTATATATAGAAGATCACTTGTAAGAAAGCGAACGATGATATAATGCGATAACGAGAAAAATGATACTGAACAGAAATCAAAACCATCTTTCTATCAATTGTACCAAGATTTCAACATGTTTCTGAATCTCTAGGCTTTGATATTTGTATTCTTATTCTTCAGAAAAGCCATACAAATTCCTTGTAAACATAGCATGTGAGCTTGTAATCTGTGAGACGAGGAGTTCAGTTCATGGTACGGCCTGACTGACTGGATCAGGATATTCTGTATTCTTTTCAAATCTTCTAGTTGAATCTTTCCTTGATTGGAAGAAGGGATACGTAGAAGCATTCTTCTCACCATCTGATTTAAAATACAACATGCATACATTTGTATACACAGTTCACTGTTCGATTGAGATCTTTCCGCGTATATTTATATTCCTCAAGATAACAGATTAGACTGAGTTACAGTTCAGTTTTTAACACTGTTGGCGCAGCGGCGGATCCGGATCCCGCTACCGGGGGCCAGCGGAAGATTTCAAAATTTTGCACGGGGAACGGTCAATACATAACAGATACAACAATAAAACATCCATAGGGTGTTTTAGATTGGTACCTTGCTGGCGTCTAGGCGCCTGGCTCCGACCAATTTCACGAGGAAATCGGCACTTCAACGGTAGGCGGTCGTCGTTCTCCTAATCCGGTCCACGACTGAAATCACGATCCCTTCGTTAGTTTGCACTAGAAAACGTGACGAATATTTCACGGACGGAATCTCCTCGTCGCGACGGTCGGAACAAGTCCGACGACGACGACAGGCGGCGGCGCCCGGCGACGGCGCGTAAGGGGGGCGGCGGCCGAGAGGGAGATGGAGAGGAGAGGGAGGCATGTGTAATCTAGGGTTAGGGTAGAGTGTGTCATGGAAGAGGTTCTCTATGGAAGAGTCCAAGAGAGGACACCTACCTATGTGTCACGGGGTCACTCTTTCTAAGTCTATGTGTCCAAAGACTGATGAGGAGATAGAGAGTATGGCACGTGTACCATATGCCTCGGCAATAGGTAGTATTATGTATGGCATGATCTCGACTAGACCGGATGTCACGTATGCTCTGAGTGTCACGAGCCGCTACCAGGCCCAACCCCGTCCAATTGCATTGGAAGGCCGTGAAGGATATTCTTAAGTACTTACGAAGGACTAAGAATATGTTCATGGTCTAGTGGGGGTGGTGAATTGGAAGGCTATACTGATTCTAGCTTCCAATGCGATGTGGACGATTCGAAGTAGACCTCTTGTATTCTAGCTTCCAATGCGATGTCCAAGATGTATGCATGGCTATCGAATCTCTAACGACTCTCGATTTTACCAATGGTCGTTGATTCGATCGGGATATATGAGTTGAAAGGACCGTACTATATGCTAACCATGACCGACTGGTTCTTGCAGGCACTATCAGTGATACCTAGGGGATCATGGGGCGATGTTGCTAGGCGCTTTACCATGATCCGATCGGCTAATGCAAAAAATGTAACGAGGGTAGTTCGATAGATCACCAGGTCACTATCCATCTGCATGCTCAGAACATCACAATGTTCCCTACCAATGAAACGTGGTACTTCACATCGCAGATGCTAGTCTCAAGCTCGGGCGGCCTTATCCTCATTTTGACGGCCCAATCGACTAAGAACGAGTTTAGAATACACAGTGACTATTAGATGTGTTTCATGATAGCCATCATATCCACTATCACATCTAACAGACACTATGGACCATTTTAGGTCTTTATCCAACGCAATTGTTAACATTATAAAATAATGAAGATAAAGAATGCCATAAAAGAATACGAATTTCATAAATAAATATCGTTTTATAAAGAGTCAACAAGAACCCACACGCCACAAGTTGGCTAGTTGGGCACCTACTCTAACAAACACAACTAAACTGAAAATTATTTTATAATACAAAAGTTTTCAAAGAGTTTATTCAACCTCCCTTATAAACTTTGTACCTTGTGTTTTCGATCCTAATGTCAGGAACGGTACTCATAGTATGGAAATAAGAACACAATTAATAATAAATGCGGAAGCTTAAAAAGTGGTTAAAAATTTTCTTTTGGCCTGAACAGAAAATACATACATTCAAAATATTCATTTACTGAAAATACAGACTTTGATTCAAAAGTCAACTGTAAAAACAACATCATCTCATCAACCACATATGTATATATCAATCTCAACAATCAAATCAACCATTTCAAACGGAAATATAACAGCTACACATGACATCCCTGGCAATGACTCAATACAATATATACATAATTGGACCTCAATGCCTATGGGGCTCCACCAGCTGATGCGCCACTCGGACCAGCTGATCTACCTGAAAAACCTGCAGTATCCAAACACACGACCAAAGCATCCCCGAAGGAAAAACAAACGAGGTCAAACCTCAGTACGAAGAGAACATAAAACAAAAATCAAATAAAACATGCAACATATCATGTCGTGCAATGCATCTGAGTTACAATGAATCATCGGAATCCAAAGCACAGTGACCCAGCTGGCAATCAAAATATCAGTGGCCATAATGCATGTGAGAGTGTGCGAGCTACCTAGTCATCCCATATGAAGTACTAGTAGCAAAAATCATCAAGCTCAACCCAACTGGTGCCTTTCCGCTCTTTGACGGGTGGGAGCTACCCACTGGTCCTCATGGCGACACATATCATGCATCGGGGAGTCAAGGGTACGTGAGCCATCCAACACACCTCATTTTATTTTCAAAAACATCATACTGGTACTATTCATCATCATCAACAATCAGTTCTCAACGGGTTCAGGCTCAACATGATATGCATGTATGCAATGCCATCAAAAAATCATATAACAGCATACAGTACAAGAACAGAATAGCTAAGGCATCATAATGCGACACACGGCTCAAAAAATCAGCACACAACGACCGATACGACATCACACAGCCATAGGTACGTTCACATGATTATCTCAAAGCTGTAAATACACGCTCAATTCGTACCTTAGCTCAAAATCTTACCGAATACCTCAATCAAAGATCACGGTTGAAACAGAATACATACTCAACCTCATAATTCAAACCCAGCTCAAATAATATTGGACCAAGCGCTTTTCGCTTTACCAAAAGCTATAGCTAGTGGTAATGGTGAAATTTAATTCTTTTAAACCATATAGCAACTCAAGCGCCACGGTTTGATCGTACCACCTAGAAGGGGCAATTATTGCACCTCAACAATTCCCCTCCCAATAATTGCACTCCTTGAATTCAATGGGAATCGAACCCATGATCTTGGATCTGATACCAATTCTTGGACCAAGCTCTTGTCACTTTACCAAAATTTATAGCTGGTGGTAACGTTGCAACTCCAATATTTTAGATCGTATAGTAACTCACGCGTCACGGTTCGATCATGCTACTTAGAAGGGCAACTATTGCACATCAAAAAATATTAAAACTAAGGTTTAAAATGAATACTCAAAACCTTGGTTACCTGAAACTCAACTCAACTCAGACGAAAATCCCGAATAATAGCTCCCGAAGCTTCTCTTTGAGTTCCTCAGATTGGCCTCTATGCAACTCCAAACTAGTACGAGCTTGTATATCTTGAAATAAGGTTTCCAACGGTACCTCTCTTGTCAAATCTGACAGGCCAAACTCCGACGATAGGAATTTAAAGGTATCGAATGAACAGTGTCAACGAGGGTTTGAGGAAAATATTGGGATCCAAAGCTCTCAGACGATAAGGTACTTGTCGTGTAGAAAATAGCTAAGTGTTGGTCAAAGGTGGTATATATACGACTAAAGTTCTTCAGATCTGGGCTACAATGTTTTCAGATCAGCTCAGGTATCCACACTGTATTCAGCTTAGGCATGTAGCTCAGCTCGCATACTCAATTCATCTCTCGTTCACAACAGTTCGAGTCCACAAGCAGAACACACTCACTACCAAATCACGTTCACAAGACAGATCACGCTCTCAGATCAGATCATGCTCACCAAGCATATCACGTTCTCGCACGCGGTTCAGCTCTCGCAAGTGGTTTAGCTCTCGCATGTGGTTCAGATCTTGCACGCGGTACTTAGCTCTCATGCACAATCAGCACTCGTGCGCCAGAAGAACATGATCATCGCACACCTGAACTGACCTCCCATTCAGTTTACGTTCAAAACGAAGGTCACAAAGTAGCTCTCACCTAATCTGCTCTTCGCCCTCAGCTTACGCCTAAGCTGATTTCACCAAACAACACAGTACAAATTCCTTGATCTTACTACTCGGCTCAGAACGCTGCGTAACTCCCAAAGTTGAATCCAACTTACTCCTTACTACTCAAACTGATAGAAATTCAGAGCAGCTACACTGGCAGTTCGCACTTAAACAAATTAGATCACACTATCAGCTCTGGCTATCCTCAATGTCGCTCAGCTTAGAAGACGCAGATCAGATCGCACCCATCCAATTCAGCATTGGATGCTCTAGTTAGCTTACGAACTCTAGATCAGTCCGTGATAGCCAACTCAGCTCACGATGGTCAAATCAGGTCACGATGGTCAATTCAGCTCGCGCCAACAGATCATCTCATGATTAACTCTATAAGATGATCCGGTTAAGCCACTAATTACATCAGCTAATTACATTCCTTACACCTAACAAGTGATATCGGAGATAAGTTTACTCAATATTGAACAAAAATCATTTTCAAATATCATTCATTATAAATGGAATCATATTACAAGATCTCTATGTTCTCAAAAGAGGATTATAAAATCCGAATGCAGGAAAATTTGTCGGCCCAAGAAGATGATATGTTGTTTGTCATTACAGATGGACCAAGGAAGATCAGGAAGGCCAACATTGTTGTTGCCATATCTGATGGTGCTCCCAGGATGGTGGAAAACCAAGATACGAGTGGACAACCGAGGAAAAAAAAGGAAAATCTTGACAATCGGACAAAGATATTATCTTCAAGATGCTGGACATGAACATGTTCAGCATGATTAAAATGTGCCCAACTGCCAAGGAGACATGGGACAAGCTAACACAGGTTTGTGAGGGAAACGAACAAACTAAGGAGAATAATCACAGTAGCCACGAAGAATTTATATACCACCAAATTTGTCAGGCCCGATGCCCTTAATATCATAATTAAGCACGCAATTAACAAAATAACGTGGAAGTTTCAAAGCTGGTTTAAAATTTATCTTTTAGGCCTGAACTAAATTACACTTTAAAGTATGCGAATACTCAAAATATAGATTTTTAATACAAATTCAAACAGTAGAAAACATACTGATAAGGTTCAAGACATAACCAAAACCACACAGGGCATCCCCTGGTAACTCGGTAGCACATATATCTGTTAAACAATAACTGGGACGCACGATTAACACCTAAGGGGGGCTCTACTAGCTGAAGCACAACCTGCTCCAGCTAATCTACCTGAATAACCTATCGTCGTCACAACACAACCGCAACAGCCCCAAAGGAGAAAGAAAATAGTTCAGACCTCAATACGGAGAACATATCAAATATAGCAATGTTGTATGAAAGAAATATGCAACATGTAATGCAATGCATGCTCAGGTACAATCGAAACAGGGTACCAAAATCATCAAAGCCCAAACGAAAGCTCAATCACAAGGTGACAGTGTCGTATGAGTTAGGGAGCCGCCCGTTCGCCATCACGACAGCAAAGGCGATGACGTCATCGAGGGTTCAGGAGTTACCCGGCATGCTCGACGGAAATTCAATCCCCAGTGCTCTACCAGGTCACAAAAAATGAGGGGGATGGAGACAAGTCCCGATGCGTGCTCAGTTGCACCCAATCATGAGTGTTCCGATCAAAACCACTCTACGAGAGTCTCTCAATCAACATCATCAAAATCTCAGGAGGAAAATCAGATCAAATCCATGCAGTGGTCATCAATCGATCGATATCAGGCGCAATATAAATGCATGAATCCATGAAAAATTCTCACATGTTGTTATGCTATGATCAATTACAACAGGTACTCAAATACAACATAAATTCATGTAACCACAATGCATCTAAATCACATATTACATATATCCAACTCTACCAAGCTGTAAAATACTCATGACATCCGGAAATTTCAACAATCTTACCCAAAATCCCTCAAATAATATCATGACCAGAACAGAACACACCACTGTCGAAGCACAGCTCTCGGCCAATAGCACAGGGCGGAGAAATCATGCCAAAAACCACAAGAGAGGAACTAATCTATATAAATACCCAAGAAGTAAGCTCGGGTAAAACATAAAAAGCTCACGATCAAAGCTACTTAATTTGTGATAGGTCCAAAAACTGGTATCGTGAGCTCTCACACAGCTCAGACACCAATTCACGGATCAAAAAATAAGGTAACGTACTTTTGAAAAAAAGCACGCCAAGCAGATCGCACCTAGCTGAATCATCATGGGGCACCGCTGCATGCTGAACAGATCATGCACGATCTGAACGGTGAGAAACTAACTCTGTGTGAGCTGCAATAGCTCTAGTTCTTGAAATCTTTGGGCACCGAGAAGTATATCAGATCTGGTATAAAAACCAAGCGAAAAACATATGAATATACTATTTGAAAATTGAAATCTGTTGTAAATTATGTGATGCAAGTATGAATGCAGAAAGCTGTAAACAGAAAACTGTAAAGAACTCATCTGTTTTTATGGAAGTTCGGAGTTGAATCTCCTACGTCTCCCCTTATTCCAAACTGGAATGATTCCGCTATAATACTTTGATTATTACAGCTTCTGCAATAACCCGATCCAACAACCAGCAAGCTGCGAGAATGCCTAGAACACCACACTACACACCAGACCTCGAGCTATGTGAACTACAACACTATGAACATGTTTAATGTCTCTGTTCAAAGACTACAATGATTCTGTTTTCATATTCACTCCAATTTGTTTGGCTCATCTCTCAATATGTGAGTGAATGTAGTGTGAGAGATTTACAGTGTAAGCTCATTCTCTCTCAATTATTTTCTCACACACTGGGAAGTGCTTTTTCAAAGCTGATAGCTTCATCCTTTTCCCAAGTTGTGCAGTCGACTATAATGATTCTTTGTTTAAGCTTTCAGCTATGCACCAGCTCACACCTGAGCACAGCTCTCCGCCTGTACACCAGCTTGCACCTGTGTATACTAGCTCTCGACTATTGCACATGATGTCTCTCTTTTCTGTGTTTCGTACATATATGTTGTTTTGTGCACGCTTATGTTTTTCACACTGATGTATTCATTCGAATCTTCAGTATATGCAGCCTTTGATGAATTATTACCGTAGGAGAGATCCCTTATTTTGTGTCTGTCAATCTGATCTTCATCCATGAAATAAGGCTCTTTCCTTTTTTGGCTTTCAACGGCTCTTTCCTCTTTTGGAAAAATTCAAAGGTTCTTTCAGCTCGGACAAAGTAACTTTTTGTCTTTTCTTGTTCTATTGCTCGTAAAATTTTCTTGAATTTGTTTGACCAACTCTGGCTTGATCTGCAATGTTGTTCCCCTGAGCTGGTCCGTGAGCTGATCCTCTACGAAGCTCCCTCTAAGATGTTCTTGCTCTAATCTGCTTCGTACTGCTTTGTTCTGCTATAATCTGATTATGTTCACTGTGATATGATCTAATACAAACCCTGATCTGATTTAATCTTCCTGTTCTGTTCTTCTCTCAAATGATAAGCCGATAGTTAATTCTAATCTGGTCTGTATTTCTCTGTGCTGATTGCTTTTTCTCTACTGTTTCATATTTGAAATTCTTAGCTGATCTAAACCAATTTTGCTCTGAGCTGTTTACTCTGAACTGATATATATAATTCGTTGATTCTGTTTGAGCTGATTATCTGAGCTGAATACTTGATCTGATATGTTCAAATCTCTGAGCTGCTCTCGTAACTCTAAGCATATTTTATTCTATCTGCTGATCTGATCTAATCTTCTTACTCTGAGTTGATCTATCGATCTTATCTATTCTAAGCTCTGAGCTGATCTGATTCTCGCTGCGCTTCTAATCTGATCTGAGCTGATTCTAAGTTGTTCTGATCTGAACTGCTCTAAGCTTATCTGATTCTCACCGAGCTTCTAATCAGATCTGAACCTCTTCTGATCCCTCAACAATTTCTTCTCTAAGCTATTCTAATCTGATCTGTTATTGCGCTTCAACTAATCTAAGCTGATTCTATTCTGTTCTGCCCTGAGCTGATTCTGAACTGCTTCTCTGATCTTAATATTGTTCATATGTTCTGACCTGAACCTGTAAGCTAAACTCTGATCTGCACTTGATCTCTGAACTGAACGCTTCTCTCCTGAGCTGATACCTACTTTGAACTGGTTTCTTCTGTGCTGATCTTTGCTCTAAGCTAGATCAGCTTGAATGCCGTCTGTTGGACCAGTTTGGGCGTCCCATAATGTTCCAGCTTAGACATCTTCTCAATAGCACTTAGTTCGTCGCTTTCAGCTCGCGTCCGATCTGCTTCAGCTCGCTTCTTCAGCTCACAGCTTAACTGCTATAGCGCGCTTATTCAGCTCGCCTCTGATCTACTTCAGCTTAGACCTGCGCACTTGATTAAATCATTAGAAAACATAACAGCAGGTTTTGTGTTTGTCAAAATAAAGATCTGATCCGTTACAAAGATCCAAAAATTTGGTCACTTACAACTTAAGACAGTACACTCTTCCAGCTCAAAAAATTAACTCTAAGAACAGAAATTAACAATAACAGAACACGATTATTTGAACCAAGAACAACTTGACCGGGAAATGATAGAAACCGAACACTTAAGCTTCTCGTCGGCTTCTCTAACTCGTCAGTACTGTCCTTCAAACTGGTAAGGAAATGTATAGCTTGAAGAGAGTTTTCCAACGATAGTACTCTTGCTCAAATTGATCTGTCCATCTCCGGCAATAGGGAAAATAAGGTTTGGATGAACAGTGACAAGGGTTTTGGGAAAATATCTGTTCGAGCACTCTGAAGAAGATAAGGTGTTATGTGGTGTAAAAATGGCTAACACCTGGTCAATGGCCATATATATACAACTTAAATGCCTTCGATCTGGTCTACAGTGCTTTAAGAACAGCACGAACACCTACACTGTATCCAGCTTAGGCATTCAACTCAGCACGCACAACACAACCAGCTCGCACATACAGACAGCTCGTGCACACAGATCCGATCATGCACATATATCAGCTCTCACACTCATATTTGATCTCGAACACAGACAGCTCATGCACACAGATCAGCTCGTGCACACATATCAGCTCTCGCACACAGACATCTCACGCACATAGATCAGCTCACGCACACTGATTAGCTCTCGAACAATGACATCTCTCACACATAGATGAGCTCACGCACATAGATCAGCTATGCACCTAAACTGATCTTACAAATGAGTACGCACCATGCACAGTATTATCAGATCGCTTCAACAAAACAGATCGTGCAATGGTCAGCTCGAGCACTCCTAAGAGCTCTCTCACGATCTGTGTTGGAACAAAGGCGGATCCGGATCCCGCTCCCATGGTGCAACGGAAGTTTAAAATTAGTAGAGCCTGGGAACGATCAATACACGATAAAACTAAACATATAAAGGATTTTTAGAGTATTTACCTCTGGCGACTATGCACCCGGCTCCGACTATTCCGGTTATATGCGGCAAAAGAACTTCAACGGTTGCACAGCTCCAATCGTCACGTCTAAACGGTCGGAATGAATTCCAACGGCGTCGGCGACGGGCGGCGACGGCGGCGGCGCAGCGACATTGTTGGCGCACTGGCGGATTCGGATCCCGCTCCCGAGGCGCAACGGAAGTTTAAAATTTTTGAAGCCCGGAAATGGTCAATACACTAAATAATAATCTAAACATGCATAGGATGTTTAGAATGTTACCTTTCCGGCATCTAGATGCCTGGCTCCGACCAGTTCCAGGAGGGAATTGGCCCTTCAACGGTTGAACGGCTGGATCAACGCCTAATTCGGTCCACGTATGAAATCTCAACTCCTTCGTTGGTTTGCACTAGAAAGCGAACGAAAGTTCTACAAACGGAATCTCCTTTCCGAGAAGATCGGAAAAACTTCCATGGCTGCGACAGGCAGCGGTGGAGTCGGCGGCGGGCGGCGACGAAGACGGCCAAGACAAGGGAGGAGGAGAAGGAGAAATATAATTAAATGGGAGAGAGTTCTCAACCCAGAGTATTAGTTATCAATATAAATTGTTGTACGAGTAAATGAATACCCCAGGGCCCCTATTTATATATTTTCCATGGGCTTAAAATAGGTTAATGGGTCTGGGTCGGGCCCAGGCCCAGGGAAAATTGGTTTCAAGTCCATCGTTGTGGCTTCATCATAATCCCGGTCGACGATCAGATCAGACCGATCTGCATAGTTTACAAAACTAAACATTATGATGTAAAAACAATTTTTCAGACCACCTAATCCAAAATAGCAGTTAGGCCCCTATCAGCTTTAAGGATAGTCATACTAGTTCAAGCTAATTTAAGGAAATCACACTTCCATCCTTCCTCCTACTATACTCAACAGATTGAGCTTAATTTCCGTACGAGAATTGAGAAACCAGTACTTTTGTGACTCTCAATGGTTCAGGGATACAACTAGCCGTGGGCTCATAACTTTTGTGACTCCAAAAACACATTTTTCAGACTTACCCATCGGTTCATGGTAAAGTGTCTAGCAACATCGCCCCATGATCCTCTAGGTATCACTGGCAGTGCCTGCAAGAACCAGTCGGTCATGGTTAGCGTACAGTACGATCCTTTCAACTCAAATATCCCGATCGAATCAATGATCATTGGTAAATCGAGAGTCGCTAGAGTTAGATAGCCATGCATACATCTTGGAGATCAAATAGTGACTTCGCATGTTCTACTAGGTAAACCCATTTACCTAAAACACATCTAGTACTCTGGTCAGAGATTTATCACACTATTATCTCCTCAGATACCATAGGATATCCATGCACAAGGGCGAGTGGTGAATCATCGATGTAGAGTCTCAATGACGTTTCGAGTAATGAGGACTAATCTATAAAACCAAGACCTCGAACTTAATCCACTAAACAAATGATAACCACTTGGAAAGTCCGAACAAGGGTAGTTCGATATATCACCGGGTCACTATCCATCTGCATGATCAGAACATCACTACGTTCCCTACCAATGAAATGTGGTACTTTGCATCGCAGATGCTAGTCTCAAGCTCGGGCGGCCCTTATCCTCTTTTGAACAGCCCAATTGACTAGAACTAGTTTAGAATATACAGTGACTATTAGATGTGTTCATGATAGCCATCACATCCACTATCATATCTAACATACACTATGGTGCATTCAAGGTCTTTAACCAACAATTGTAATCATAATAATGAAGATAAAGAATGCCGTATAAGTGCGAATTTCAAATCCATGTTTTCACCTTTGACTTCCTTGAATGTTTGAAAAAGCTTTCTGTACTCGTGGACCATTTCATTGAGTGCTTTGATTAGGTCCTCCCGTGTGAATTTAGTGTTGGAAAAATCAAATACCTCGTCATATGAAGGTTGATTAGCCATTAGGCAGTGAACTTCCTCCTGTACACTGTCTCTTGAAGAAGAGCTGCTTGATGAGGAATCAGAATCCGTGTCCGCCCAGTTTTTGTTGCTCTCCTCAGCAACCAGTACTTTGCGATCGTTCTTTCTGCTGGGCCGCTTATCAGATCTTGTCCTCATTTTTCTTTCTTTGGATCTTTCCTTTGATCTCTCGTCTTTCTTCTCATCTTTTCTAGGTATGTCCTCCTTCTTTGGCCTATTACAGTCAGCAGAAAAATTACCTGGACGACCACAGTTGAAACAGTTCATATCGGTAGATAACTTTTCAGATTTGTTACAATTATTATAAGAGAAATAAGGGTTGTTGGATTTTCTCATGAATTTCACAAACTTCTTAACGAAGAGGGACATGGCATCGTTGCTGAGTTGTTCTGCAGATTTTCTCGTGCTTGGAGAGCACTGTTCAGATGTTGTTGCCGCTAATGCTTTGGTTGGTTGGGATGTTGAGGGTCCAGCTTCAGATCTTGTCTCTAGCTCAAAATCATACGCTTTTAGATTCGCGAACAAATCATGAAGCTCCGGATTGTTCAGATCTTTGGATTCCCGCATCGCCATGGTCCTAACATCCCACTCACTGGGTAAATCTCTCATTACTTTCAGCGCCAATTCCCTATTGCTGTTTTCTTTTCCCAGACTGGTTAGCTCAATCACCACAGCACTAAAACGCTCATCAAACTCTGCCATGGTTTCTCCATCTTTCATCTTTATGGACTCATATTTTTGTTGGGCCACAGTAAGCTTGTCTCATCATTGCCCTCACAGATTTGTATCAGCTTCTCCCAAATTTCCTTTGCCGTGGCACAGGTTTTGATTTTGATTAACATATTTTTATCCAGCGTCTAGTATAGAATATCCCTGGCCACATTGTCGAAGTTTGCTTTATTTTTCTCCTCGTTAGTATACTCATGTCTCCTCTTTTCTACATACTCAGGTGCACCATCAGATGTCGCGAATGCTATGTTTATCTTCATTATTTTCATTGGACCATCAGTGATGACTGACCACATATCATCGTCTTGAGCAGCTAAGTGCGCTTGCATTCTGATCTTCCAGTCATCATAGTCCTCCTTAGAAAACATAGGAATCTTGTTGTGAGAGGTAGACATATTGAAATATATAAAGTAAAAACAACAAACTGTTCAATACTGATGTTAGGACCGGTTTAAAGATTCTGGTGCTCCAGCAGATATGGCTATAGCAGTGTTTGCCTTCATTATCTTTATGGGTCCATATGTAATCACTGACCACATATCATCATCTTGTGCCGCCAAGTGTGCTTGCATCCTTATCTTCCAATCATCATAGTCTTCCTTCGAAAACATAGGAATTTTGTTGTGTGAGTTAGACATATTGAAATATATAAAGCGTAAACAACAGACTGTTCAATCACTTAGTGTATTCATATCTTCTCTTTTCTACCCATTCTGGTGCTCCAGCAGATATGGCTATAGCAGTGTTTGCCTTCATTATCTTTATGGGTCCATATGTAATCACTGACCACATATCATCATCTTGTGCCGCCAAGTGTGCTTGCATCCTTATCTTCCAATCATCATAGTCTTCCTTCGAAAACATAGGAATTTTGTTGTGTGAGTTAGACATATTGAAATATATAAAGCGTAAACAACAGACTGTTCAATAACTGAGATGCGCGGGCTCTGATACCAATTGATAGGATCAATGTGGATCGAAAACAGTCTTAGGAGTTCAGAAAGGGGGGGTTGAATGAACTCCTATAGATTTTTATTTTTCGAAACCTTAAAACAAATTTTACAAGCGCCTTGCTAAACTCATATCTGTGTTACCAGATCTGAGGTATCTCAGTTCCAAATCTAATTTCTCGACTAACAGTAGTTGTGCGGAAAAAAACCAATTAATCAGTGAACAGTGCAAACATAAATAAATGAGATAAGTAAAAGTATAGAGTTCAGATATTTGTTTCTGGAAGTTCGGATATCAAATCCTACGTCTCCCCTTCTTCCTTTGCATGAAGGTTCCACTAGAAGCATTTGATGCACACAGCTTCTATCTTCACCCAGTCACCGAGCCTCGCTCAAGATGAACTCCTAGCTATCTCCAATTCACGCAGATATACTGCAGATTACAAACAATATGATTTCTCGAACTGCTTCACACAGCAAGTTCGTTACAAACTCAAAAATGAATATTATATTTAAATACGATGCTATTGAGTACTGTAGATCTTCTGGTTCTTTTATCAACAAGAACTGTTTACAAATGTTAACCAGAAGATAACTCGAAGGTTAAGAACTATGAAGGCTGAACTTGAATGTTATTCGAGTTGTAATACTGGACTTAGAATATTTTTGCAATCAAAGGTTCCAGTGAGTATTTGAGAGATTTTGATAACAAATAATAAACGTCGTGAATCACTGATAGAGGAGAGGAGCAGAAACTTCTTCATTTGAATTCTTCAGCCTTTTATACTCTTTGTCTTCAACGGTCAATAAGTGTAGCCAGTAGAGATAAGCTCCTTTGCATATCTTCATCGTATCATAGTGGCATGACGTCACGGAATCTGAAATGTTCCCTTCTGTTATCCTTTGCGAATACTTAAGATATGTTCTTAGTCTTATTTTGTTATCACCAAAACTTATAAATTTTATTTTAAAAATTTCCCCCTTTTTGTACAAGAACTGAAAAACTAGAAATTCGCAACAATCCATATTCAGATCTATTCATTTAGCCAGTATCTCCAACTTTTCTACCTAGATCCACTGCTTCCTCTTTTTCTCGAAGGCTCACTCCTGCTACCACTATTACCACCATCTCCAGATCCCGGTTTACTTTTATCTTCAAAAATTCGCAACAATCCATATTCAGATCTATTCATTTAGCCAGTATCTCCAACTTTTCTACCTAGATCCACTGCTTCCTCTTTTTCTCGAAGGCTCACTCCTGCTACCACTATTACCACCATCTCCAGATCCCGGTTTACTTTTATCTTCAGGAGGAGGTTGACCTCGGCCATGGCTGCTACCCACTTCCCCTTTTCTGTTATCACGGCCTTAGTGACAAAGGATATGAGTTCAGCAAGATTAGTACTAAGGGAAGCTAATTTTCCCTGTATTTCCACACGGAATTCCAGTAGAAAATTGCGAATAACAGCCACTTTATTGTCGAATTCCTTAGATAGATCTCTGACTTCCTTACGAATAGTAGCTAAGTCCATCGAGAAAATGCCACTTTGAGCTCGAACTCCTTGCTTAAACTCATGTAATTCAAAGGATAAGGCAGTCTTCTGAATCTGGACTTCCTGGCGAAAGCTTTTAAAGTGACCTCGAAGGTCTTGATCTTGTTTAGTACGAGCGTTGGCAGAGGCTTTCTCAAGGTCATCGATTCTTGATAAGAGATGGTTCTGAAGATTGCCAATGTTGCTTTGAGTTCGCAACTGCTTGATAGACAGCTGGGAAATAGAAGCCCATAGCTGAGCAAACTGTTCAGAGAGATCTGTAGTAGTAGCAGCAGTAGTAGGCAAGAGTATCTGTTCAACATCTGTATCAGTACCCAAAGAAATGTCTTCTACATTAAAATGCATAGAGGAATCAGTAGATGGACTCTGATGCGGAGAGGGTAAGGAGATATCTGAATTTCTCGGAGAAAGGCTAGCAAAATCTGTAGGAACTGATGCAATATCTACAGCTGGTGTGGTTTGTACACTGAGTTCTGCATCTTGAGAAGGAGAACGGTAAACAATCGAATCATCAGAAGAAAAGGACTCGACTTCTGACAAAACCTGTTCCTCAAGTGGTTCAACAACATCATTCAAAAATGTATCAAAACTTTTGGTATTTAGACAATTCTGAAATAATCCTCGAAGGGCCGATAATATCTCTGCATCGGTTAACTGTACTAACAGAGCGCAAACATCCAATCAAAGAAAACTGTACAACAGCTACACAAACTTCAGCCCAAAGATTACGAACAATTCTGGAGAAGGGTGCTCTTGAATCAATGTCTTGGACGGGCTCAATGAAGGCGCAAAGAGGGGCGAGATCATCAATATACGGCCGCTGAGGCAGCAGTTCCAAATTGCGAGAATCAACTGGCCTCGTAATAGGTCTCCAAAAATCAACCCCTTCAACGATTAACCAAGAGCCATCAACCAAAATCTTTGTCCTAATCCAACACGTAGATAAAATAGTCCGATGATTTCTTGGAATGAAGTATCCGCGATCAATGTTGTCTCCTTCAAATAAAAGTGAATTGGACGGCCGTGTCCACTCCAGCTTATGCTAACAACATCATTCAAAAATGTATCAAAACTTTTGGTATTTAGACAATTCTGAAATAATCCTCGAAACCCTGTTGGAATTTCCTCAATATCTACAAGGGGGCCGATAATATCTCTGCACCGGTTAACTTTACTAACAGAGCGCAAACATCCAATCAAAGAAAACTGTACAACAGCTACACAAACTTCAGCCCAAAGATTACGAACAATTCTGGAGAAGGGTGCTCTTGAATCAATGTCTTGGATGGGCTCAATGAAGGCGCAAAGAGGGGTGAGATCATCAATATACGGCCACTGAGGCAGCAGTTCCCAATTGCGAGAATCAACTGGCCTCGTAATAGGTCTCCAAAAAATCAAACCCCTTCAAAGATTAACCAACAGCCATCAACCAAAATCTTTATCCTAATCCAACACGTAGAGAAAATAGTCCGATGATTTCTTGGAATGAAGTATCCGCGATAAATGTTGTCTCCTTCAAATAAAAGTGACTTGGACGGCCGTGTCCACTCCAGCTTATGCTCCTTTACTTGCCTCAGCAAAACATTTAATGAAAAATAATGAGTGGCAGTGAGCAGTTCCAAAACTTTGAGGTCAATAGCTGTAGTGGGCGTACCAGATACAAAATTGTGCCTTCTGGCCTCTAAGAACTTCCATAGTAGCAACTCCCTATACTTTGCAACAATGTATATTCTCCACTGAAGAGCTATCTGCACGAAATCTCTCTCCCCAATTCAGAACTTTTTCTTCTTTAGCAGCAATCGCCTCAAGGGATTCCAAAGCTGACAGTCTGCGAATACTAAAAGAATTGAAGAAAGCAGCCACCGCTTCAATCACCTGCTCTCTCATCTGGATAAGAAAATCAATATCTGCACAGATTAAAGAGAAAATCTCACGGGCCGGATGCCCTTGAATAGTGTCTACCACAATAGGCTCCTTCCCCTTGTCAGTAGAAGCAATCTTCGGAAGATTGGCCTTGTACTGTTCTAGTTCGTGGACCCCCAGAATCTGAATTCCTAATCCAAATTTGATCTTTGTTGGTTCAGCAGCAAGGACAGATGGCAACATCGCATCACCCGGAATCTGTTTCAAAAGATCCTCAATAGACATAGATTCCTCATCAGTCACAGCAGTCAAGCGCTCAGAGATCTCATCAGTTATATCGTCAGATTCCACCACATCTGTTTCCAACTGTGCAGTTGCAGCAATCACTTCTTCAATAATATTGTCGACGTCATCAATAGATGTTGTTTCCTTTTGTTTCACCACAAAATCCTCCACAGCTGGCTCCTTCTCTACAATTTCATCATCAGAACCAGTTGTCATCCTCAGCTTTCTCTTTGGTTCTCTTCGCTTCTGAGCATGAGAACGCTCAGCAAGCACAACGGATATAGGTTCAACAACCTGGATTGGTACGACATCTTGTGCCACTGATATAAGCGCCAGATCCTTTTGTTTGGATACTGCTTTCCCAGATGTTGTCCTTTTCTTTTTGACAACAGTTGCCTCAGAAACAGTAGCTGATCGATTCTTCGACAGCCTTCTCAGCAACTACCTCCATGTGTACATCATTTGCATTCAGCAATCGAAACAGGTTTCTTTTTCCACATAGACTTCTTCTTCACAATTGCTATTTTGGCCACTTCGGGCTCATCAGACAATCCACGAGCATCGATGGTTTTGTTCATGGTGATGTATGTGTTCACCGTCTTGGCAGAAATAATTTTCAATGGAGGGAAAGTCTTTGCCTCTCCCAAGGTGACCGCAGGGTTGCCTTTCAAAAGAACAGAGATTTGAGCCGCAAAACCCTTGGCTCTTTTGGTTGTTCTGTCAGCCATCTCTTTCAAAACCTTAAAAAGAATTTTGCTCCAATTGACCTAATCCCAAAATGTATCGCAGTCTCATCAGAAATCTTTCGTGGGTTACGACATCGAACGAACCAGCTTTGACAGTAACAGATTTTTCCAAAATATCATTCAACAAGCGAAACACATATTTCATCAGCCTCTTCTTGCAGGAGAACTGAACCGGCACACTCGTCTTAGAGAAAAGAGTTCTTGCCTATAACACCAAATCATTCGGTACTTCTGACAAATCAGTTAATCCATCATTAGGAAAATTGAAGACACGTGCAAACCTGTTCTCAGAAATTGCTACATACTTCCCGGAAACAGCACAGGTAATATCACCATCTTGCACCATAGCTGTATCAAAAAACTGTTCTAATTCTTCTCATACAACACAGAGGGACATCCTAGAAAACCTCGAAGCCCAGTAGCCTCTAGGCTTGGAACATCTGTACCATCCCCTCATTATCCTGAACCCTCAAAACGGAATCGAAGTTGACTTGCAGAGCGTTGGTGATGAATGCTGAAGCCATTGCGGAAAAGTTGCTTGATCGAGAAGACACCTGAAATATGAATATTATGCAAACAAAGAACACTAGAACACAAGAATACACAAAAGCTTGAAAGTAATATGCGCAAGGTAAGATTAAAGAGAAAGGAAACGGCATAATGTAAACAGAGAATGTGAAATGGTGAGAGAATGTGGATGTGACGTTTCGTATGATGACAACACATGTCAACCTTCCGACGGTGTGATTTAAGATTTGAAAAGATTTTGAAATGATTTGGAATTATAACCGCGAGGGTGAAAAAGTAAAACAAGCGCCAAACATATAAGACGTCACAACCTTAGGAATCTGTTTTGATGTACCAGCAGCGGTATTGCGAGATCTGATGTGAGACCTGAATTTGTATAAGAGATTATTTGTTGGAATGTATCGGGGTTTAGAGATTCTTGATGGCTTAAGATCTCTGTTTGAATGTTTAAGTTGTGTTTTTGGGTCAAATTCCTCACCTAGAACAATTTTGGGAGTTTTCGTATTTTTGAGATTTTTGGGTGAAAGCTGGTTTTTGGTGAAAGCTGGTTGAATAGTGAAAACCAGTCGCAACGTGTTTTGGTAACGCAGGATCATGAAACGCCGTCGTTTGGAGAGATCTGGTAGCGCTTGTAATATCAGCTGTTGTCTTAGTGTGAATTTGTATCGGGTTGGATACGGTGTCGTTTGAATAAGTTAGAGCGACGTCGTTTTGGTGTAGCGGAATTCCCGCGATGTTTAAACCAGTCGTCTGGTTGTCCAGCTTTTGGTTGAGAACCAGTCGTAGGTAGTGTCCTACGACGTCGTTTTGTGTGTTTGGGATTATGTTTTGCGGGGTTCGACCAGCCGATTGGTTGTTGGTACCTGCTGGTTATGTCGGTGACTTTTAATCAGATTTCAGCTAGCTGTGGGATTTATATATATAGGAAGACTTGGTCTTCGTTTGAGATATCAGATCCCATACTTAGAATATTTGCCCGACATTCGTTCTCTGTTTCTCGAACCCTAGAGCACTGTTCACCGTAGCTTTTCTCCGGCAATTCCCGTCGTTCTCGGTGGTTGTTTTGCTTGTTCGAGGTAGCGTTGAACTCCTCTCAAGAAGCTCTTCCATCTTATACCATTCTTGGAGGTTGTTGTTAGCTAGAGCGAGGTCGCGAAGTTACTATCTTGGCCGTGTGTTCGCTGTGAGCAGGTAGCTTCGAATTGTTGTAAGATCTTAGCTTTAGTAGGTTGATTTAAGCTCCCTGTTAAGTGGTATTGATGGGATTGATTGCTGGTTGAGTTGTAACTCCCGGCCGTACCTTCTGTTTATTTGTGTCCCGATGATTTATGCCCCTGTGTGCTTTGACAGGTTGTTGTTCAGCTTTCTCGGGACCTTTGTTGTGGTAATTATTACACATAAGTATAAGGTATGGATCTTGAGCTTGTAATTCAGCGTGGAAACCTTGCTTGGATAAATTTCAAGATGGCTGTGTTTGGATTGCTGGGTGATGTTGTTGCTCTTTGTGAGTGCCGTGTATGCTTACCGTGTGTAATTGTTGTGTTACATATGGTTATATGTTTGTTGTTCCAGCATGTTGCATACACGCATTTCATTCAGCTATTGCAGCCTTTGTTCATTGTTGTTTCTCTGTTTTCTTACCAGGATGCGAGGGCGAGCGGTGATGCATCTGGGTTGTTGATGCAACTGGTAAGGGTGGGCCGAGTGGTTAGCTACCACAGTTCATAGGTTGGGTTGTTGATGCATCTGGTAAGGGTGGGCGAGTAGGGGTGAGTGTGTAGCACCCACATGTCCTACACTCATCGTAGCCACATATTCTGTTGCAGACCCCGTTGAGCTGTTGTTTCTTTCCTCATGCATAGCATCTGCATTTTATTCATGTTGTTTACTGCTGTTTATAGTTGCTCTCCGTACTGGGGTTTGACCCCATGTCCCTCTGGGGCTTGGTTGTTTTCCTTGTTGTGTTGTTCTCAGGAAACTCAAGTTTTACAGCTGGTCGTGGTTTTAGCCCAGCTGGTGGTGCCCCAGGAGGTGGTTAGAGTATCCCAGTGGCGTATAGCATATTTATATGTATCAGTATTCCTAGCCAGGGGGATGCCCTGCGCTTCGTTGGTGTATTTGATTGTTGAGTCTGATACTTGTTTTATGCTATACTGTTATTGTTGTGGTGATTTTCATAAACTGGGATTCTATTTTGAGTATCGCGCTATTTTAAATTATACTGTTTAAACCGTCAGGCCAAAAGCCAAAATTTTACCCGCTTTTTGATAGCTTCC
>KV014918.1:99299-112890 GCA_001598015.1 Dorcoceras hygrometricum | reverse complement strand
ATGATCAGCTTTGACAAATTTAAATAGAGTCTTATCCACTGTGCCTATTGTGAAATCATGCTCAAAAACAAACTTAGACAGTGTATCATACCAAGCTCTGGGTGCTTGATTCAACCCATATAGAGCTTTATCCAATTTATAAACATAATCTGGATATGTATGATTTACGAAGCCAGAAGGTTGTGCAACATACACTTCCTCTGTTAAGAAGCCATTAAGAAATGCACTCTTAACATCCATTTGATAAAACTTAAAGTCTTTATATGCAGCATATGCTAAGAACATGCGAATGGCTTCTAATCAAGCTACTGGTGCAAAGGTTTCATCGAAATCTATACCTTCCGTTTGCCTAAAGCCTTGAGCAACTAGTCTAGCTTTGTTCCTTGTTACTACTCCATATTAATTCAGTTTGTTCCTAAAGACCCATCTAGTTCCTATCACTGAATGATTAGAAGTTCTAGGTACAAGTTGCCATACATTGTTTCGCTTAAACTGATTTAGTTCTTCTTGCATAGCATCTATCCAGCTTGGCAGCTAAGGCTTCTTCTATCTGGTTAGGTTCTATATGCGAAATGAATGCTGAATCAAAGTGATCATGCAATAGCTAGCCTCGTGTGCGAATAGGAGAGTTAATGTTACCTATGACCTGCCCGGGTGGATGATTTCTATTCCACCGAAGATCAGATCAAATTGGATTTGCTTCTTGTTCTGCTTGGATATCTGGCTGGATGGTCGCATCTGGATTGTTTGATGTCAATTGATAAGATCCTTATTCCAGGTTCCAGCAAATGTCAGATCTGTTTGAGCGTTGTCATGCGGTGTGTCCAACTCTGGTTGTATCTCAACTGAGTGTCTTTGTTGTGGCACGTCATCATCTGAGTCATCAAGGCTGTATGATTCTAGACGTGTGCACAAATTGTTGAGGCTCGCAGCTGAGGTGGATCTGAAGCTTGTCTCATCAAATACCAAGTGTGCTGATTCTTCAACAGTCAGACTTCGATTGTTGAAAACTCTGTAAGCTTTTCTCATCGCTCAATAACCTAGGAATATATCTGCATCAGATTTAGCATCAAAAGCTGTTAAGTGCTTCTTACCATTATTATGAATGAAACATATGCACCCGAACACCCTGAAATATGAAATATCAGGTTTCTTGGCATTCCAGATCTCATATAGGGTTTTTTCGTGCAACTTGTTAATCATAGATCAGTTTTGAGTATAGCAGGTTGTATTAAATGCTTCTACCCAGAATTTTTGAGAGATGCCGGAATAAGCAATCATAGATCTAGCAGCTTCTTTTAAAGTGTGATTTCTCCTCTCAACCAGCTCGTTCTGTTGAGGAGTTCTAGCTGCAGAAAGCTCTTGCTTTATCCCTATGTCATCCAGATAAGAAGATAATTTTTTATTTAAAAACTCGGTACCACGATCACTTCTTATCCGATTGTCTATACAAGATCTGTCATTTTGTAAACATTTTAAAAGCCGAATCAGTTGGTCAGCGGTATCAGATTTTGATTTTAAAGACAGTACCCAAGTGAATTTTGTAAAATCATCAACAACAACTAGGGTGTATTTCGTTCCCCCTAAGCTAGTTACGGGAATAGGACCAAAAAGATCCATATGTAAAATCTCTAAGATTCGGGAAGAATGTTTACCGCCATTCTTTTTAAAAGTAGAACGGATTTGTTTACCAAGCTGACATGCGGAATAGATCTTGTCCTTAAAAAAATTTATTTTGGGCATAACAGAAACCAGTCATGCTGACTCAATTTGGCAAGTGTTTTAAAGTTCAGATGATTCATTCGCTGATGCCATAGCCAACTCTTGGAAGAGTCAGCTGCAAGTCAGATCTGTTCAGATCCCATTTGCTCTGACCAGTTGATAATGTAGGTATTTCCCGATCTTTTACCTACCAAAATATTCAGACCATTTGGACTCTGAACTGTGCAAGTGTGTTGTTGAAAGTTAACTATGTAACCCTTATCACATAGCTGACTTATGCTAATCAAATTATAGCGCAAATTGTCAACGACTAAAACATCAGTAAAGTCTTTATATGCAGCATATGCTAAGAACATGCGAATGGCTTCTAATCAAGCTACTGGTGCAAAGGTTTCATCGAAATCTATACCTTCCGTTTGCCTAAAGCCCTGAGCAACTAGTCTAGATTTGTTCCTTGTTACTACTCCATATTGATTCAGTTTGTTCCTAAAGACCCATCTAGTTCCTATCACTGAATGATTAGAAGGTCTAGGTACAAGTTGCCATACATTGTTTCGCTTAAACTGATTTAGTTCTTCTTGCATAGCATCTATCCTGCTTGGCAGCTAAGGCTTCTTCTATCTGCTTAGGTTCTATATGCGAAATGAATGCTGAATCAAAGTGATCATGCAATAGCTGGCCTCGTGTGCGAATAGGAGAGTTAATGTTACCTATGACCTGCCCGGGTGGATGATTTCTATTCCACCGAATATCAGATCAAATTGGATTTGCTTCTTGTTCCGCTTGGATATCTGGCTGGATGGTCGCATCTGGATTGTTTGATGTCAAATGATAAGAACAAATTGTCATGCGGTGTGTCCAACTCTGGTTGTATCTCAACTGAGTGTCTTTGTTGTGGCACGTCATCATCTGAGTCATCAAGACTGTATGATTCTAGACGTGTGCACAAATTGTTGAGGCTCGCAGCTTAGGTGGATCTGAAGCTTGTCTCATCAAAGACAAAGTGTGCTGATTCTTCAACAGTCAGACTTCGATTGTTGAAAACTCTGTAAGCTTTTCTCATCGCTCAATAACCTAGGAATATACCTGCATCAGATTTAGCATCAAAAGCTGTTAAGTGCTTCTTACCATTATTATGAATGAAACATCTGCACCCGAACACCCTGAAATATGAAATATCAGGTTTCTTGGCATTCCAGATCTTATATAGGGTTTTTTCGTGCAACTTGTTAATCATAGATCAGTTTTGAGTATAGCAGGTTGTATTAAATGCTTCTACCCAGAATTTTTGAGAGATGCCGGAATAAGCAATCATAGATCTAGCAGCTTCTTTTAAAGTGTGATTTCTCCTCTCAACCAGCTCGTTCTGTTGAGGAGTTCTAGCTGCAGAAAGCTCTTGCTTTATCCCTATGTCATCCAGATAAGAAGATAATTTTTTATTTAAAAACTCGGTACCACGATCACTTCTTATCCGATTGACTGTACAAGATCTGTCATTTCGTAAACGTTTTAAAAGTCGAATGAGTTGGTCAGCGGTATCAGATTTTGCTTTTAAAAACAACACCCAAGTAAATTTAGTAAATCGTCAACAACAACTAGGGTGTAATTCGTTCCCCCTAAGCTTTTACGGGAATAGGACCAAAAAGATCCATATGTAAAAGCTCTAAGCTTCGGAAAGAACGTTTACCGCCTTTCTTTTTAAAAGTAGATTTAATTTGTTTACCAAGCTGACATGCGGCTTGGAGGAGTCAGCTGCAAGGCAGATATGTTCAGATCCCATTTGCTCTGACCAATTGATAATGTAGGTATTCCCCGATCTTTTACCTACCAATACAGTCAGACCATTTGGACTCTGAACTGTGCAAGTGTGTTGTTGAAAGTTAACTATGTAACCCTTATCACATAGCTGACTTATGCTAATCAAATTATAGCGCAAATTGTCAACGACTAAAACATCAAATATTGAAATGTTACCGTGGGTAAGCTTACCCTTACCCACAGTGTTACCATGTGAGTTATCACCAAAAACGATCTTTGCTCCTTTGTGAGGAATCACATCTGTTAGTAGATTTGGCTTTCAGTCATGTGACGTGCACAGCCACTATCAAGGTACCATATAATTGACTCATCTCCAGCCTTGTACCTGTTATCCTGCAATCACGAAAATAGATTTTGGTACCCAATTTTACTTGGGTCCATATCGGATTATCCCTTTCGGGACCCATACTTGAATTACCTTAACAGTTTCCCCAGTATTAAAGTCCACAAGGGTGTGTGCAGAAATATGGTGAGATCTGTTGAGTTTTGCTTTGGTATTTTGACCATTCAGATCTCTTCGGGACTGAACCTTTCTCCATTCAGATTTGAATTTCTTAGAACCACGTCTTTGTTGGTTCTGAATAAATGACTTGGATCCAGCTTTCGCCTTTTCCTTGTCAAGTCTGTTCTTTAGCCAACTAGACTTAGGGTTCTCGGGTCTGACATAGCCGATACCAGCTTTCCCTTTCTGATTCAGTTGCCCCGAGATCTGGTCATCAAACCTTACCGACTCGCATGTATCATGTATCACACTGGCTTTGACAAAATTCATCTTTTTGAATTTGTCATATACCAGATTTGACTGAGTACAGGTCTCTCCGGAGCTGCTTTTACCAGCATTGAAACCTAAGCCAAATTTGTCATTAAGTGGATTTTGAGTCTCATGCAACTTACTTAGAGAGAAAGAAGACTGGGTCCTGGAGCTCATTATCAAATTTAACCTTTCGTTTTCTGTTTCGAGCTCACAGGATCTTAATCTCAACGATTCATTGTGAGACCCAAAAGCTGATGAGATTAATTGAGTTAATTAATAGGGTTTTATTGAGATCAGCTTTTAGTCGATATTCTTCGAGAAGCTATCGGGCTTTGTTTTAGTCCTTAGAACAATTTTGGAGAGTTGAGGAATTGAATTCAGCGATCAGAAGTTAGCGCGGGTCATCGCTGAATGTTAGCGTTCAGCAGTTGTGACGTCAGCAGTTTTCGTAGTGGATGTGTTCAGCAGTCGTAGCGAGATCTGTTGTTGCTGAGCAGTAGAGAGTGCGCTAGCGTATTTTCCGTAGCGCGTGTTGGTACATCATCGTTTGGATTAGTTGGAACGACAGCGGAGCGGGAATATCAGCTATGATAGCTTAAGTTGTCGGTGGATCTGTTCCCAGTTTCTGTCAGCAGTGAGATTTAAATAGGAAGCTTGGCCTTGTTCTTGTTCCCGACACTTAGAATATTTCCCGATAGCAAACTCTGTCGAGATACCCTAGTTACTGTTCACCGAACCTTATCTCCTTCGATTGTCGATGGTAGACTACTCCGAATTGGAGTAAGAGTGGTAGCGTTGGAATCCTCTTACTAGGACGCTTCGTTTGACGTTGCTCTTGAACATTTTCTTGAAGCTGGTGAGGTGTGCGAAGACATCTCCCTTCTGTAGTCTGTTAGCATAAGCGTCGGATTTCGCTCCTAGCTTGTTGGGGTAAGTGTTCAGATTCTAACTTGTGTTATTTAGAGCTCTCTGTTGAGTTAGAGGGGTAGAATAGCGCTGGTCGAGTTCGTAGCTCCCAGTGTTTCTTTTCTGTGTTACAGTTCTTGAGAAGTTGTTTGTAATTGGCTTAGCAGGTGTGAGATCTGCGTTTCTCAGACCCAGTTTGTGGTAATTGTAGCTCAGAAGACTTGAGGTACGGATGTGAGCTTGTTACAGCGTTGAGATTTGGCATGGATATGTGCTTGTGCTTGTTGTTTTGTGTTGCTGTGTATATTATCTTTTTATCTGTTGCATTGTGTTGCACTGCATGCACGCATCTGTTCCATGTTGTTTCAGATCTCTTGTAGCCGTGCCTTATGCTTGCTGATTGAGCGTGCCAGGGTGCTGTTATAGGCGAGCGGGTAACTCCCGTACCTCATCTCCCTGCTGGGTTTGTTAGCCACCGTGAGCGGAGTGGGTAGCTCCCACATCTCATGTGTTGGGCAACAGCGGGTTGAGCATTGTTTATGCACCTGGTACCGTGTGCTGAGATGAGTGGGTAGCTCCCATATACTCAACACATTGTGGCCACTGTCTTCTGTTCAGATTCCAGTTGTTGAGCTGTCTTTGGAATCCTTTGGCTCCCTGTGTTGGGTTGTAGCCTTGATCTCATGCATAGAATTTGCATTCTATCTGTTGCTGTCTAACTGCTGTTTTCAGTTGCTCTCCGTACTGGAGTTAACCCCATGTCCCTCTGGGGCTGGTATTGTTTTCCTGTATGTGTTTTCAGGTTACCATGGTTTCTCTGCTGGTCGTGGAGTAGACCCAGCTGGAGGTGCCCCTTGAGGCGGTTAGAGTGTCCCAGTTAGCGTATAGCATATTATGTATCAGTACTGCTTTGTGGTAGTGGTTGTATTGTACTTGATATATGTTGTAATGTTGTACTGTTGTACTGAATTGATTTGGTAAATTGGGATATTTTAAGTATTGTTGTATTTTAAATTATATGTTTTAATCGTCAGGCCACAGCGAAAATTTTAAGTCACTTTTATATGCTTCCACGATTGTTTTGCGTGGTTTAACTCTGTATTGTGCACGAGGCCTGACATTCATTCTCAGTCTTCAGCTTACTCAACTCGATTTGTAAACTGTCAGTTTCACCAAGTTGAACGGTGGTTTTTTCTACTGAGCTATTTTTCAAATCCATGTTTTCAGCTTTGACTTCCTCGAATTTTTGAGAAAGCTTCCTGTACTCGTGGACCATTTCATTGAGTGCTTTGATTAGGTCCTCCCGTGTGAATTCGGTGTTGGAAAAATCAAATACCTCGTCATCTGAAGGTTGATTAGCCATTAGGCAGTGAACTTCCTCCTGTTCACTATCGCTTGATGAAGAGCTACTGGATGAAGAATCAGAATCTGAATCTGCCCAGTTTTTGTTGCTTTCTTCTGCAACAAGCACTTTTCTATCATTCTTTCTGTTGGGCCTTTTGTCAGATCTTGTCCTCATCCTTCTTTCTTTTGATCTTTCCTTGGATCTGTTATCCTTCTTCTCATCCCATTTAGGTCTGTCATCCTTCTTCGGCCTGTTACATTCTACTGCAAAATGACCTGGACGACCACAATTGTAACAGTTCATATCAGTAGACAATTTTTCAGATTTGTTAGCATTATTATAAGAAAAATAAGGGTTATAGGATCTTCTCAGGAATTACCCAAACTTCTTGACGAAGAGGGACATTGCATCATTTCTTAGATGTTCGGCAGATTTGATCGGTGAACTTTGTTCAGATGTCGTTGCCGCTAAAGCTTTAGTTGGTTGAGATGTCGACGGTCCTGCCTCAGATCTTGTTTCTAATTCAAACTCATATGCCTTCAGGTTCGCAAACAGATCATGAAGCTCCAACTTGTTTAGATCCTTGGACTCCCGCATAGCCATTGTCTTGACATCCCATTCCCTGGGAAGTGCTCTCATAACTTTCAGTGCCAACTCTCGGTTGCTGTATTCTTTGCCCAAACTTGTAAGCTCTATCACCATAGCACTAAAGCGCTCATCGAACTCAGCCATGGTCTCTCCATCTCGCATCTTCATTGACTCATACTTCTGCTGTGCAACCGTAAGCTATTCTCCTTGGTCTCATCATTTCCCTCACAGATTTGAATCAGCTTTTCCTAAATTTCCTTCGCTGTGGCACAGGTTTTGATTTTGCTGAACATGTTTTTATCCAGCGTCTTATACAGAATATCTCTGGCCACATTTGTCCAAGTTTGATTTCTTCTTTTCCTCAGTAATGTATTCATATCTTCTCTTTTCTACCCATTCTGGTGCTCCAGCAGATATGGCTATAGCAGTGTTTGCCTTCATTATCTTTATGGGTCCATCTGTAATCACTGACCACATATCATCATCTTGTGCCGCCAAGTGAGCATGCATCCTTATCTTCCAATCATCATAGTCTTCCTTCGAAAACATAGGAATTTTGTTGTGTGAGTTAGACATATTGTATATATAAAGAGTAAACAACAGACTGTTCAATAACTGAGATGCGCAGACTCTGATACCAATTGATAGGATCAATATGGATCGAAAACAGCCTTAGGAGTTCAGAAAGGGGGGGTTGAATGAACTCCTATAGATTTTTATTTTTTGAAACCTTAAAACAAATTTTACAAGAGCCTTGCTAAACTCAGATCTGTGTTACCAGATCTGAGGTATCTCAGTTCCAAATCTGATTTCTCGACTAACAGTAGTTGTGCGGAAAAAATCCAATTAATCAGTGAACAGTGCAAACGTAAATAAATGCGATAAGTAAAAGTATAGAGTTCAGAGATTTGTTTCTGGAAGTTCGGATATCAAATCATATGTCTCCCCTTCTTCCTCTACAGGAAGGTTCCACTAGAAGAATTTGATGCACACAGCTTCTGTCTACACCCAGTCACCGACCCTCTCTCAAGATGAACTCCTAGCTATCTCCAACTCACGCAGATATACTGTAGATTACAAACAATATGATTACTCGAACTGCTTCACACAGCAAGTTCATTATAGACTCAAAAATGAATATTACAATGAAATACGATGCTATTGAGTACTGTAGATCTTCTGGTTCTTTTATCAACAATAACTGTTTACAAATGTAAACCCGAAGATAACTCGAAGGTTAAGAACTATGAAGGCTGAACTTGAATTTTTTTCGAGTTGTAATACTGGACTTAGAATATTTTTGCAATGAAAGGTTCCAGTGAGTATTTGAGAGCTTTTTGATAACAAAGAATAAACATCGTGAATCACTGATAGCGGAGAGGAGCAGAAGAATTCTTCATTTGAATTCTTCAGCCTTTTTTTAAGCTTCCGTAATTATGCGCTTGCTTTGTGTTAATTGTTGGTATTTAGCACGGGGCCTGACATATCCAGTAGAGATAAGCTCCGTTGCATATCTTCATCGTATCATAGCATTTAATGCTCCATTAATACCATGCAAAAGGTAAATTGCGCTTGTCAGGGTTAAATTGACTTATATTCCAATAATCATCGTATCAGGCATTCTGCGTACTGTGTAATTTTACCCAAAATAGCTCTGATCTTGTCTCCTTAATTCCAGGCTTTTATATGATTAAATCATGACCGTTGATTCTCATAAAATAACTCTTTTATAACATCTGAGGTGGTTCGAAGCTCACTTCTGTTTTGATAGAGAAGTCTGAAATATATTTCCTTTCGTGAAGTGATATAGACTCTCTTTTCATTTTGCCATCATATCTGAAATATCTCGGTAACCTTGTCAAAATTGAATGCTTGGTGACATCTGAAAGTATACTGTTCTTAAGTCTGATTCAAACAATTCTGATAATCTCAAATCTGATGTACTCTGCTTGAGTCAATATAACGGAATCTGTTACTGAGATTTCTGAATCATGTCTTGAATACTACTTTGCTCTAAAACAGATTTCTTACTGTAGCTTCTGAAACAAGTCTGAGTCCCCTCAAATCTGAAATATTGTCCCAATAACTGATAACACCGTTACTCAAATAACCCAATATCTTGATAACTTAACTCTGAATTCCTCAACCCGATAACTGAATACTTGACTCGATATCTGATCAGTTCCAAAATAGTCAACTCAGATGTCAACAAAACTTAACCCAAAACTCTCAAATATGAAATCTTCAATTCACTGGCATGACGTCACGGAATCTGAAATGTTCCCTTCTGTTATCCTCTGCGAATACTTAACATCAGTTCTTAGTCTTATTTTGTTATCACCAAAACTTATAAATTTTATCTTAACATGGGAGTTGTCAATACAACTAGGTACGAATGAAAAGCTCCCCCTAGGCCCCTATTTATAGATATTTCATTGGCTTAAACCAGGTTAATGTGCCCAGGTCAGGCCAGGCCCAGGGAACATTGGTTTCAAGTCCATCGTTGTGGTTTCATCATAATCTCGATCGACAATCAGATCGGACCGATTTCAACAGTTTACAAAGCTGAACATTATGATGTGAAAACAATTTTTCGGACCGCCTAATCAAAAATAGCAGTTAGGCCTATCAGCTAAAAATAAGTCATACATACCCAGCCAATTTTAGGAAGTCACACTTCCAATCCTTACTCCTACTATACTCAACAACTTGAGTACAATTTCCGTACGGGAATTGAGAAATCAGTACTTGTGTGACCCTCAAAGGTTCAGGGATATAGCTAGCCATGAGCTCACAACTCTTTGTGACTCTGAAAACACATTTTCAAACTTACCCATCGAATCATGGTAAAGCGTCTAGCAACATCGCCCCATGATCCCCTAGGTATCACTCATAGTGCCTGCAAGAACCAGTTGGTCATGGTTAACGTACAGTACTGTCCTTTCAGCTCAAATATCCCGACCGAATCAACGATCATTGGTAAATTGAGAGTCGCTAGAGATTCAATAGCCATGCATACATCTTGGAGATCAAATAGTGACATCGCATGTGCTACTAGGTAAACCATTTACCTAGAGCACATCTAGTACTCTTGCCAGAGCTTTTTCACATTATTATCTTCTCGGATAGCATGGGATATCCACGCACAAGGGCTAGTGGTGAATCCTCGACAAGGAAGCATCGACTTCTTCATGCATCGATACCTCACCCAATCCCGCCACCTGATGACCCCAACTGAGTCGGTAAACGAGTCAAAGTGAGGCACCTATCATGTAAATGACGTTTGTACTAGAGAGGACTAATCTGCGCGATCAAGACCTCGGAATAAATCCACTCGACAAATGATAACCACTTGGAAAGGCGGAACGAGGGTGTTCAATTGATCACCAGCTCACTATTCATCTGCATGCTCCGACATCACTCTGTTCCCTACCAATGAAACGTGTTACTTTGCATCATAGATTCTAGTCTCAAGCTCGGATGGCACTTATCCTCTTTTGGACGGCTCAATCGACTAGGAACTCGTTTAGAACACACAGTGAATATTAGATGTGTTTCATGATAGCCATCAAATCCACTATCACATCTAACATACACTATAGTGCATTCAAGGTCTTTATCTAACAATTTTAATCATAATAATGAAGATAAAGAATGCCATAAAAAAATGCGAATTTCATAAATAAAAATCGTTATACATAGAGTCAAGAAGAACCCACACGCCACAAGTTGTCTAGTCGGGCACCTACGCTAACAATCTCCCACTTGCCCTAAAGCCAACTACTCATCAGACGTAGTCCCATTGCTTCACGATGTTTTTCAAACAATGGTTCTGGCAAGGGCTTCGTAAGTGGATCAACAATGTTGTCTGCAGAGGCGACTCTCTCGACAGCTATGTCATCTCTAGCCACAATATCCCGAATTATGTGGTATTTCCTCAGTATATGTTTGGATCTTTGGTGAGACCTAGGTTCCTTGAGCAGCGGTTTTCCGAGATTTTATAACAACATGACAGGACCTATCGAGGTCTGTTTGCCCATGTTCGACAAGAAGTTCAGCTTCAAAAGGTCGCCCTATCCCTTGAAGTTCTGGATTCTCGACAGAAGCTACAAACTCAGCAGATTGCTTGGTCTCAGGACATGGATAGTAAATTGAAGGGGGTCCAAGACCAACAAGCTGCCTTTTCCAATGATTTAATGGAATTCCATGTGCAAGCACAGGAAAACTATAACACCCTCACCTCTCAGTTGTCAGAGTTTGTTGATTATATCAATAGAGGTGGTAATGCCAAAAAGGGGGAAGGAAGTAGCAGCCAAGGTCCGCAGCCTCCTCAGCCTCCTCCAGATGATAGATCCAGACCTGGTTCTGGAGACAGTAGCAGAGGCAGAGGTAGTATGAGTGAACCCGCTAGGAAACGAGGTGGTGGTGGTTCTCATAGAAGAGACTGGAGATATTGGATTGGAGGGAGCTGATTTTTGGATAAATCTGGACAATTTTTTCAATTTTTCAGTTCTTTGTACAAATCTTTTGTACCTTGATTCATATTGTATATTATTGAATTGTATTGATCGTCTCCCGGCCAAATTTTTGTTCTTCCGCTGCCTCGCCTGGAGGCGTGATCCGGATCCGCCGTGGTTCCCCAACACATACATAATACTACCTATTGTCAAGGCATATGGCATACGTGTCATACTCTCTATCTACTCATTAGTCTTCGGACACATAGTGTGAAACCCTGATCCAAAAATTGCAAATGATAAAACTAGGAAGGTGCAAATTGAAAGATAATAACTTAATTTGGGCTGGTTTGCAACTTCTTTAAAATTTCAGATCATATATTGTACGAAGACAGATGGTATGGCTTGTAAACGAAATACTTAACCACGAAAATATATATATAAATTAAAGGTACCAATTCACTCAGATTACATTGAATAACGAAGTAATCTGAACTGATCAGAACTCTGTATCTTAAAGTTTTTACAACACAAAAAGAATGGAAACTGAAAACAACACGGAAGCTAATGTCCACGATAAACACCCTCGGTCTGGTCCAGCTCGCACCATCCAGCTCCACTAATTTTCATCACCTGCACTCAAGAAAACTAGTGAGCCTAGGGTCTCAACAAGTAAATCTGTAACAGCAAAGGCAGGCAATACAAACATAACAATAGCTTTAACTGAAAGTCAACAGGGGTCAAATCGTGATTTCCCGCTGTTGAGGGGCAAAACGGTCATTTTGCACTGGGGTTCTGAAAAATCGTTTTTCAGATCATAGTATTCAGTTTTGGAAACTGAGTCGATCGGTCCGATCTGATCAGAGATCGGAGTTACGATGAAGTCACGGTGATGGGGATGAACTAAATGTTCATCCGTTGGACCCGGGCCCGTTGGGCCGGTCCAAGTCCATCACTAAGTCTATTTAATATAGACTTAGGCTTCATAACAAAACACACTTAACTCATTACACAATTAAACCCTAACCCTATAGCAAAAGGCGCCGCCTCCCTTCCTCTCCTCACGCCGCCGTTCGCCGAAAATTGTTCCGGCCAATCTTTCGAGGAGAATCCGTCCGCGCCGATCTCGTCAGGCCTTCTAGTGCAGGCTGACGAAGGAGTCTCGTATCCGGTCGTGGACCTGATTGACGTTATCTACCGCCGTCTACCGTGAAGTGCCGGTTTCCTCGCGAAACTGGTCGGAGCCAGGCACGAGTTGCCAGAAAGGTAACCCCGAGAAACACCCTATGAATGTCATAGCCTGTTTGATTATTGAATTGTATTGATCGTCTCCCGGCCAAATTTTTGTTCTTCCGCTGCCTCGCCGGGAGGCGTGATCCGGATCCGCCGTGGTTCCCCAACACATACATAATACTACCTATTGTCAAGGCATATGGCATACGTGTCATACTCTCTATCTACTCATTAGTCTTCGGACACATAGTGTGAAACCCTGATCCAAAAATTGCAAATGATAAAACTAGGAAGGTGCAAATTGAAAGATAATAACTTAATTTGGGCTGGTTTGCAACTTCTTTAAAATTTCAGATCATATATTGTACGAAGACAGATGGTATGGCTTGTAAACGAAATACTTAACCACGAAAATATATATATAAATTAAAGGTACCAATTCACTCAGATTACATTGAATAACGAAGTAATCTGAACTGATCAGAACTCTGTATCTTAAAGTTTTTACAACACAAAAAGAATGGAAACTGAAAACAACACGGAAGCTAATGTCCACGATAAACACCCTCGGTCTGGTCCAGCTCGCACCATCCAGCTCCACTAATTTTCATCACCTGCACTCAAGAAAACTAGTGAGCCTAGGGTCTCAACAAGTAAATCTGTAACAGCAAAGGCAGGCAATACAAACATAACAATAGCTTTAACTGAAAGTCAACAGGGGTCAAATCGTGATTTCCCGCTGTTGAGGGGCAAAACGGTCATTTTGCA
>KV014918.1:79411-99096 GCA_001598015.1 Dorcoceras hygrometricum | reverse complement strand
AGTACTGCTCTCACCCTTGCACGCTTAACTCAACAATCCCCCCCCCCAAGAAGTATAGAAAATGCTTCTTGGGAGACTCGAACCCCTGACCTCGCTCTGATACCAATTGTTAGGATCAAGCGCTTACCACTAGGCCAAAAGCTATAGCTGTTAGCCAAGGCGCAACTTTATTTCCTTATAATGTGGTAGCGCAGAGTGCACCTATTATGGGCGTTAGGGTTGGGCTGTTAGGCCCATGAGTCAGGGGGTGTGCGTGTCTAACTGCTGGTGCTGTCTCAATTCCCTTAGAGATCAGTCTTATCCTTCCCCTACCGCCGGCCCTATCCCCAGCAGAGATAGTATTACCCGTTAAGATCTGGCATCACACTTTTACAGCCCACATGGCCAACCAGATCAAGCGGCACAACGTCAGCAGCTTGACGTACGAGAAATTTCTAGGAGGTCACCCATCATAGTACTATTCTCACCTTGCTACACTTAACTCAACTGATATGACTAGAACCGATTTGAAGTTATACCTTCGAATCAAAGTTGAAGAAACGAAGAATTTAACTTAGAGTTTCTGCATCAGTCCAGAATGGAACTAAGCTGGATCAGTTTGGAATATTACCAGCTCGGTATAGAAAATCAGTTGTGGGTTGTTTGGTCGAATAAAGTCAAATCAGGTCGTACAATCAGACCACGAGAAGACTGAACACTGAAATCTGATTTCAAATGGTCTTGGATAATAAAGCAAGACCGCAACTAAATTGAACACAAAAAATCAAATCGCAAGTGGACTGGACTATGAGACCAGCTCACGACTTAGAAACCAGATCACGAATTTAGCTCAAGGTAAATAACAGCTTAGAAGTTTTCTTAGTCCGAAGGAATCGACAATATCTAAGGATAATTCCAGAAAAAACACGTAAGCTGCACGTAAGCTACTTGAAGAATATCTCAGAAAACTCTTGAAGAAACAGAAATGAACATCATAAAAATACTTTCTAACATTTTTCTGCATCAAACTAAGCATACCAACACCTTCTATAGAAAAGTGATAGACTTTAAAGAACATGTTTCTCAAACTTCTAAAAAAACATACAAACATGCAAACAGAAACAATATATGGTTTCAAGAGTACAGCAAGAAACAGGGTTTACTTGCCTTAACTGTGACAACGATTATAGAGAATTTATCTGGCCTGAATCAACACACAAACCCGTTCAATTCATTTGAAAAGCTTTAAAAGAAACTTTTTTCGGTTTCTTGCAAAGAGCACCGCTTCTTGAATTATTTGGTTTGTGAATGAAAAATCATGACACCGTTTGAAAGATTTTATATGAAATCTAAAAGCCTAATGAGTGAAAACACGTTTTAATAAAGTGTTATTTACTTTTAAAAAGTGCTACTCTTATTTTAAAAATGAGTTGAAATACAAACCAAACTAATTTGGTTAAAAGATGAAATAAACTGGGCTTGTCTGGATCGGCTGGACAACTTTTGCAACCGCGTCTCTGATCTGAATGACCAGCTCAAAGGAAGCTGATTAACAATAGCATTTTCAAATAGATCCTTAAATACTTTAAACTTTATATTTGTGGATTTATGAATTTCCGGGCGTTACAATACTACCCTCCTTATAAAAATTTCATCCCCGAAATTTACTTACTTAAACAGATCTGGGTAGCTACTTCTCATATCTGCCTCAGCTTCCTAGGTTGCTTCTCTTTCTGAGTGGTTTGCCCACTGAATCTTGATCATATGGATACTTCTATTTCTTAGTCTACGATTCTCTCAGAAGAATCTTTACTGGTGCTTCTTCTTAGGTCAGATCAGGTGCAAGCTGGATAGGCTCGTACCTTAGCACATGCGAAGGCTTCGAAATGTATATTCTGAGAGTTGATATATGGAATACATTGTGAACTGCTGATAGCTAGGGTGGCAATGCGAAACGATAAGCTAATGTCCCGATTATTTCTAGAATTTCAAATGGTCTAATATACATGGGACTCAGTTTACCTCTTCTTCCAAATCTCATTACACTCTTCATAGGTGCTACTTTCAGAAACACATGATCACCAACTTCGAAATTCAGCTCGCGACGGTGGCTTTCAGCATAGCTCTTTTGTCTGCTCTGTGCCATTTTCATTCGATCATGTATTCTTTTGATGGCTTCAGCAGTTTGTTCAATAATATCAGGCCCTATTTCTATTCTTTCACCTACATCATCCCAATATATCGGTGATCTACACTTTCTTCCATACAGTGCTTTGTATGGAGCCATTTCTATTGAAGACTGGTAACTATTTTGTACGTGAACTCTTCTAAAGGCAATTTAGAATCCCAACTTTCTGCAAAATCAAGAGTACACGCAGGAAGCAAATCCTCCATTATTTGAATCACTCTTTCATATTATCCATCAGTTTGCGGATGGAAAGTAGTACTGAAGGTTAACTTAGTTCCCATGGCTCTATGCAAACTCTTCTAGAACATTGAAGTAAATCTAGGATCTCGATATGATACTAAAGAACTTGGAATTCCATGGAGTCCCACTATTTCTCTTACATACAAAACAACATACTTATTCAAATCATAGATTGTTTTCACTGGTAACAAGTGAGCTGACTTGGTTAATCTATTGACTATAACCCAAATAGAGTTAAATCCATGGAGTGTTCTTGGTAATCCCACTGAAAAATCCATAGCAATATCATCCCATTTCCAAACTGGTATAGGGAGAGGTTTTAACATTCCAGCTGGTATTTTGATGCCCTTCTTTAATTTGTTGGCATGTTAAACACTCATAAACGAAATTAGAGATATCTCGTTTAATTCCCGGCCACCAAAATAGCTGTTGTAAATCTTTATAAATTTTCGTACCTCCTGGATGAATTGAATAAGGAGTGTTATGGGCTTTGTTCATGATCTTAATGCGCAAGTTATCAGCCCGCAGTACCAATAACCTATCTTGGTATTTTACAATCCCTTCTACTATTGTATAAAGATTCCCACTTCTCTCTTCGTCTTGATGCTTCCATTTGAGAAGTTGATCATCGCTCGCTTGACATTCTCCAATCCGATCTTTTAGCGTAGATTGGGTAGTAAGCACAGCTAGTCTAGCAGCACACTTTTTCATAATTACTTCCAGCTCAAATATCTCGATTTCCTTACCTAATGGTATCTGAACTGAAAGTTGAGCTAATGCCACAGATTTTATACTTAACGCATCTACTACTATGTTAGCTTTATCGGGGTTGTTAGGATCGATTTACCGGGGGTGGTGTCCGTGAGCTCTGCCACAACTCACATTGGCTCTCACACAGCCTTGACATCAACCTCGTAAGTTACGTGCATTTAAATAATAAGAGTTGAGAAACCAGCACGCAACTCAAACCGGATCACGTTTATGTATAAACAGCTCAGCTCTAGACCAGCGCAGTGCAAGATCTTGGTTCCAGCTGGTTGTTCCAACCAGATCAAAGACAGAGCATGCGATCCGATCACATATTTACTTGAGCTGCAATAGCTCAGTGTTCTTGAATACTTGTTCATCGAGATACAGATTGAGTAATGAATTTAATCATGCGAAAATAACTCAAACTGCACTCGTAGATTCAAAAGCATTTTAAACAATTTTAAAAGCAGTCAGTTCGTATGAATGAATGCAGTAAAGAAGACACACTGATTTGTTTATGAAAGTTCGGAGCAAACTCTCCTACGTCTCCCCTTCTTCTGCAATCGGGAAGGATTCCACTAGAAGACTTTGATTGCAGCGTCCCTACACTACAACTCACTCCGACGACCCTCGACCGGAAGAACTCCTAGCCACACCACTGCACACTAAGCCTGCAGGCTGTGTGTCTAACAACACTTCTTTTACGCCCCAGTGAGAAAGGCTACACACACTTCTTTAACGTCTCAGTGCGAAATACAACCCACACTTCTTTAACTTCTCAGTGCAAAAGACAACTAGACTTGTTTAATGTCTCTGTCCAAAGACTACAATGGAAGTATTTGATCTGATTCACTCAACTCAACAATTTAGCTCTCAGCTCTCATATGTGAGTGAATCTGTGTGTGAGAAATATACAGTGTATTCTCACTCTCAAATGTATTCTCACACACTGGGAAGTGCTCCTAGTCCGAGCTGGTTTGACCAATGTCTTCCCAGAGCTTGTGTTGTGCGTTCTGTTGTTTTACATTTTGGTTCGCACAACACTTCGCTCTTTTCTTTTGCGCTCTTCTTTTATTGTATGTGCCTTACTCTCCCATGTCTGCTCATCGTCTTCTTCATATAAATAGCCCTGTGCAGATTTTACCCGTTGGACACATCTTTCCAGCCGTTGATAAGTCTTCTAAAAATGTTCTGTCATGGTTGTACTTTGTGTCAATTCATTTAATGCTTCTGCAGGATTTGTAGACTTTGAGCATATGCGCATTGTACATGTCTGTACCTGAATTGGACAACATAGCGAATCAATTTGAATTCTACTAAGCAACCTTCGTAAAGTCTTGAATTCAAATCTCTTCGCTTGTTGTTTTGTCTAATTCTGCTCTTGACATCTGCTCTGCTCGCTGAGCTGATTTGACCTTAACCAGCTTGCCTCTGTTTCTTCTTTGCTATGAGCTGGTCTGTTCAGTGAGCTGGTCGCTTCTCAACTAAGCTGCTCTTGATCTGATCTACTACAGTGCTTTGTTCCAGCTCGCTGCTGAGCTGCTACAATTCTCTTCATCCAGTTCGCTTCTATCTCTGTACCAGCTCGCTTCTGTTGCAGGCTCATAATCCGGATGGGGAACCAAGTATGAGAATATGCAAGGTTCGGGATGAACTTGCATATTTTCGCATGAGACCTGTGCTACCGCTCCAAAACGGTCCGACGAGTAAACCTCATCAGTACGTCGTGACATAAGCCGCTTTTTGGCCAAATTCCTTCGTTAAGGCCTCCGAAATCGCGTTTGAATTTGGATTCGCACTCAATCACTGCTCTTGTACTTGATCTATACTTGAGCTGTTCTGCACTTCATCTCTCTGCACTTGAACTCTGCTCTTCATTCTCTGTGCTTGATCTTCGTGCCGTTCCAACTCCAAACTGGTGAACCAGCTTGATTTTTCCTGCATTCTGGAAGTAAACTACTGAACCAACTTGGGCGTCCCCTTACTATTCCAGCTAGAAATCTTCAACCAGTCCAGCTCAGGCATCCCCTTACTGTTCCAGTTTGGATATCTTCATGTCTACTCCAGACTAATCAAGTTGCGCATGTCATGTAGAGCGTTAGTACAATAGTAGAAGATTTTGTGTGAATCAAAACTTATATTATGATCTGTAAGAACAGATCCAACAGGGGTGAGATCTAATGACACAATCGTAATCTTTTACCAGTTCTAGCCATCTTCTTTGCCTCATGTTGAGCTCCTTCTGGGTAAAGAAGTACTTGAGGCTTTTGTGATCTGTGAATATCTCGCATTTTTCCCCATAGAGGTAGTGCCTCCAAATCTTCAATGTGAAAACAAATGCTGCTAATTTGAGGTCATGCGTAGGATATCTTTTCATGAATCTTCAGTTGCCTAGAAGCATAGGCAATCACCCTCTTATCTTGCATTAAGACATCACCCAATCCTATCTTTGATGCATCAATATAAATCCTATAGTTCCCATCTCTAGATGCCAGGGTTAAAACAGGGGCTTCTATTAATGCTTGCTTTAATCTTTCAAAGCTGGATTGGCATTCTGGGGTCCAAACATACCTAACATTTTTCTTGGTCAATGACATTAAATGGATAGCTATCTTTGAAAATCCCTCAATAAATTCAGATAATAACCTGCAAGTCCTAAGAAACTACGAACCTCTGTAACGATCTTAGGTACAGGCCACTCCCAAACGGCTTCTACTTTGGATGGGTCTACTTCTACCCCGCTCCCAGAAATTATGTGACCAAGAAACACAACCTTTTCAATCCAAAATTCACACTTACTGAATGTATCAAACAATTGTTTAGTCCTCAAAATTTCCAGCATACACCTAAGCTGGTCTGCATTCTCTTCTATACTCTTTGAGTAAATGAGAATATTTTCTATGAAAACGATTACGAATTTATCTAGAGAAGGTTGAAACACCCAATTCATTAAGTACATGAACACTAAAGGTGCATTTGTCAGTCCAAAGGGCATCACTAAAAGTTCGCAATGACCATAATGTGTTCTAAAGGCCGTCTTGTACACATCTGTATCTTTTACTCTAAGCTGGTGGTAACCAGATCGAAGGTATATCTTTGAAAATATATCTGCACCTTGAAGTTGATCAAACAGATCGTCAATCCTAGGAAGTGGGTACTTATTCTTAATAGTTAGCTTATTCAGCTCTCTATAATCTATACACAAACGCATACTTCCGTCCTTTTTCTTGACAAACAAAACTGGGGCTCCCCAAGGTGAAGTACTGGAACGAATGAAACCTTTATCCAATAGGTCTTGGAATTGATATTTTAGCTCCTTCATCTATAGGAGCAAGTCTATAAGACGGCTTAGACACTAGAGCAGCTTCAGGCACTAAATCGATCGTAAATTCTAACTCTCGATCTGCTGGCAGTATAGATATGTCTTCTGGAAATACATCAGGAAATTCATTAACTACTTCCACATTTTACAGCTTAACCTTTTTATCTCCTACTATCGATAACGCACTAACTATGAATCCTTGATATCCTTTCTTCAAGTAGCTCTGGGCTTTCAGGACTGATGTCAGCTTAGGGGTTCCATTACGTCTATCAGCTTGGAACAAGAATGGTTCTCTACTAGGTGGTTTAACCTCAACAATCATTTGTTTAATATCTGTAGTTACAACATTCTTAGTTAACCAACCCATTCCCAAAATTAAGTCAAACTCAAGCATGGGTAATACTATTAAATCTGAAAATATAAAATACCCCTGCAACTTAAGCTCGATGTTGCGAACAACACGATTGGTTACTAAACTTTCTCATGATGGAATGCTAAGCAATAACCAACCTCTAGTACTTCTGGTTGAATTAATAATTTCTTAGCAAAAACGGATGATATAAAAGAGTTTGTCGCACCAGAATCTAATTTAGCTAAAGTAGGCATAATGGAGACAACAATTTTACCCTGTAATCACCGTAGTGTCTGGTTGTGCCTTCTCTGCTGTCATTACATAGGCTCTACTGGTGATGAGTTTTTTGGACTGAGGGCAGTACTTTATGTGGCCTGGCTTGCCACACTTGTAACACCCATCCTGGCCAAAACGGCACTGACCAACATGATTCTTTTGGTATATTGGAAAAACTGGCCTATTACAAATCTTAAGAACTACGTTGATTGGTTGAGCTGGTATGAGTTTTTTTCCTTGAGACCTCTGCTGATTGTTGTTTGGTCTCTTGGATTGCCTCCGGTCCTTTTTTTGGAAGGCTTGACGTTTCAATTGTCATTCATCATCGATTTTCTTCCAATCCTGCTCAGCTTGCAGGGCTTTGTTTACTGATGCTCTATAGTCAGCTGGTTCAGCAAGCCTAACGTCATGTTTCAACATTGGCTTTAACCCATTAACAAAATGTCGGAGATTCTTCTCAGCATCTATACCTATTATAGGAAAAAAGTAAAATCCTTTCTCAAATTTGCGGATATAATCCTGCACTGGCATACATCCTTGCTTAAGAGTTATAAATTCACTCTTCAGCTCAGCCCTCACATCCACTATGAAGTACTGGTCATAAAAAACCCGTTTGAACTCTTCCCAGGTGAGCATTTCCAAGTATACTGTGAACTTGGCCCATGCCCACCAGATCATAGCATCTCTCATCAGCATGTAAATAGCACACCGAGGTCTCTCCTGATCAGACAGGTGTAGATAGTCAAATATGACTTCCAGCGATTTGATCTAGCTTTCAGCTATAAGTGGATTAGTTGAACCCGGAAACTCTTGGGTGCGTTGTCTTTTGAACCTTTCCTACGGGTCCTATGACTAACCATTCGTCCAGTTGATTGACCATTCCCTGGATTAGATTTGTCAACCAGACGTTCCAGCAATTGGGCCATGCTGGCTAGGACAGGGTTATTTCCATCTGTTTCACCCTCCCCTTCCATATAACTTCTTCTTCTATACTTCTTCCTGCAATTTATCTGTATTCATAGCCCAAATTCACCACAAGACTATTATGAGAGATTACTATATTCTAGAACATGGAAATAAAACTCACAGGATAACAGAAGCGGCTGGCGAGAACTGTCTCAGATTGGAAGAAGTGTTTATCTCAAGGACCATGCTCTGATACCAATTGTGAAACTCAGATCCAAAAATTTCAAAAATTAAACTAGGAAGGTGCAAATGTAAAGAGAATAGGTTAATATAGGCTGGTTTGCAACTTCTTTAAAATTTCAGATCGTATACTGTACGAGGACAGATGGTATGTCTTGTAAACAAAATACTTAACCATGGAATTATATATATAAATTAAAGGTACCAATTCACTCAGATTACATTGAATAGCGATTAAGTAATCTGAACTGATCAGAACTCTGTATCTTAACTTTTGTACAACACAAAAAGAGAGGAAACTGAAAATAGCACGGAAGCTAATGTCCACGATAAACACCCTCGGTCTGGTCCAGCTCGCACCATCCAGCTCTAATAATTCTCATCACCTGCACTCAAGAAAACTAATGAGCCTAGGGGCTCAACAATTAAATCTGGAATAGCAAAGGCATGAAATCCAAACAAAACAATAGCTTTAACTGAACTGAAAACTCGTAAGATGATCAATAGAATACTGTAATTGATAAACTGGTACTGCGAAACTGGGAAAGCATAAGCTTCACATGTTTGAAACATTTAAAACAATTACTTGCATTTAAAAAGAAGTAACTTAAACATTTCTTTGAGCTATAGTTATGAACCACCTTCTGCTCTGTTCTTATTTTCTATCGAATTATGGCTTAGACACCTGTACATAGTCAAGGTCGTTTGATCAAACTATCATCTGAAATCAGGAACTGGGGAATAAATCCCATCTATTGCTATGAAGGGTATATAGTTTGTCAACCATAACATAATCCCTTCCAGTTTGAAGGGGCACACTGGTTCGTAAGCTAGTGTCCTCACCCTTCCTCTACTGACGATCTGTTATCTTTTCCATAATCTCTTAAACTTTGAAATTTAATTCCTTTAAACTTTCTGTACTATCTTTATTTTATTCTTGCAGGTATGATTTGTTGTTTTAAAACTCTGTTGATGTTTGTAAAATATCGTAAGTTCAATTGAAGAAGAAAATTGGAAGCAGCTTGGGCTACTGAAACGAACAGTGAACAGCTAAGCTCTAAGATGGTGAACTATTTCTCAAATTTGGAAATAAATACGAACCGATTAAAGTTATAACTTTGAATCAAAGCTGAAGAAACGAAGAATTTAACTTAGAGTTTTTGCATCAGTCCAAAATGGACCTAAGCTGGATCGGTTTGGAATATTACCAGCACGCAAGCGTACCATCTCGGTATAGAAAACCAGCTCTGGGCTGTTTGGTCAAATAAAGTTAACCCAGATACGACAATAGACCATGAGAAGACTGAACACTGAAATCTGATTTCAAATGGTTCACGAGGTTGGAATCCTGTTTTCGTGTTTCCCAATTCCAATTAAACATTTATTCTTGTAAATATTGCAAATTGAATTAGAAAAATGACAAGAATATCCATCACTATCAAGCATAGAAAGGGAAATAGTGTTCTTTATTAATTCAGGAACGAACAAAATATTCTTTAATAACAACTTGAAATTTGAATGAAGAAATAAATACACATCTCCTATCGCTACGGCTGTATCCTTTGCTCCGTTCCCCAACCTTAAGTGGGTCTCATCCATCCTAATACGTTGAATTATTGTCATTACCTGCAATTCATTGCAGATATGAGATCACATCCGGTATCAAGTGTCAGGCCCGGTGCTCTAAATCAGTGATTACTTACTCAATTACTCGCAATTACGCGGAATCATAAAAATATGGGCTAAAATTTTCGTTTTGGCCTGAACTGAAAATATAATTAAAAATACGTTCATACTCAAAATATAGAATTCTAACTCAAAAATGCACACACCAACAATAGTATCAGAAATTTATGCAAAATATCTCAACCGATATAATACCTAATACATGAATTCATGTACGGCATTCCCTGGTAAACTATAACAGTACATATATATGACTGGGACTCAAAACAGGGCTCTGCCAGCCGACGCAGCATTCGGTCCAGCTGGATTGCCTGAAGAACCTGCAAAGGCCAAACTCCTCTCAAGTCTCTTTCGAGAAATCAAGGCAAAAACCACAAGAGAGGACCTAATCTGCCAAGATACTCAATAAAATCATCTCTCCACAAGCTTAACCAGCTCACAGCCTAAAACCTAGCAGCCCAGACCAGCTACGTTTAGCTAACAGAGCACTACTCAGCTTAAAGATGAAATCTAAGAATAGAAACTAGCACTAGCAGCACACGGTTACCTGAACTAGATCTTAACTCTGCCGGAAAATCTCAAAAACCAGCTCACGCAGCTTCTCAGCTATTATCTCTATATGGCCTCCTTCCGACTCCAAATCGGTACTAGAATGTTGTCCTTGAAGAGGGGTTTCCAACCGAGGTACCCTCACTAAAATCTGACCATCCAATCTTCGAAAATCGGAATAAAAAGTTATCGGGTGAACAGTAGCAACGAGGGTTTGAGGAAATAGGTTGGGATACTCACGGGGAAGATAAGATATGTGTGTTGTAAAATAACTAAGTATTGGTCAACACTTATAAATATATATATACTCCCAGTAAAAGCTACAGTAAAGTCCAACCAGCACAGACTTCACTATTGTACCAGCTCAAGCACACAAACCACCTCAGAGAATTACGTTGTTTTCAACCAGCACAACGCTCAGCTAGCCAGCATAGGTACTTCAAGCAACACACAACCAGCTTGGATCACTCACACGAACCCGGTCTAGTCTACAGTGCTCAGATTAGCTCAGAACTCTCCACTGTTCCAGCTTAGGTACACAGACACTAACACCAGATCGCGTTTCAACAGACCAGCTCGGAGTATCCAGCATATCTCTAAGCTGAGTCCAGCTTGCACAACACAAGAACCTCAAAAATGTTCACCTCTAAGCTGGTATCCCCAAAACTAGCTCATCGAAACTGCCTAGCTCAGAGCTATACTCTCAGGCCAGCTCACGGGCGATCTGATCCAAACCAAAGCCAAAAGTTACCCACAGCTCACAGGTTACCATCCAGCTCAGGACTAATATGTCCAACCAGCTTACACCAAAACTCGTCTTGGTTCTACCTCAAAACCCACCAGCAGACCTCTAAGCTAGTTCCAGCTTACATTTAACTTGGAATAGTTTACTTCAACAAGCTCGCACAAAACCTCAGACCACCTAGTAACAAAACTAATTCCTATTAACTCAAATCCTCAAGCTGTAACATCTATACTGATAACTTATCACCTAGATCTGGAAACCATGGCTAACCCACATCGAAACCCGAACAACTAACGAAACCAGCTTGGAAACAAAACCTGGGCCAGAACACTTCCAAGCCGATCTCTTCACCAGCATCTTACCCAGTTGAAGTATCTCTATGGGTTAAACGCTAATCCGATCCGATTAACTCTTAATTATCATCTGATAATTCCAGTCCTCATATCAATTACCCAAGAAGTCAAGTTAAGAAACATATTTATTTCAATGTAGAATATATCTTTCGTAGTTCGTAGCTACTTGAGGTAATCCCGACAGTTCCTCCTTCAATGCCCACGCTTGTGGCAATGGTGGCAAACATCCTCAGACTTGTTCGTCTTCGGAGCCCTTGCCTTGGGCTTCTTGTTGGGCTTCTCCTCTTTCACAGGGGCAGAACGCTCTTACCCTTGTATTTGGGCCCTTCTTCGTAGATGAAGAAGAGCCCAAAAGGAGGACGGGCTTCATAGGATTATCAAGCACGGTGGCTCAGCCGGCAAATCACAATTCAGTGATTAGTCAGTTCTCAAAGGAACAGGCTCAATATGTTATGCATGAATTCAAGATAGAATCAGCTTACAAGCAATGCATAAAAATCAAACATAAGAAATTCATATAATCATCAAAAACAGCACGGCTAAGCAACTCAGCTCACGTCCAGCACGGATACACAGCAATCAATTCACGCCTGAAATATTCTCATGCTTATGTCAAAGCTGTTAAATCAAGCTCAATCCGTACCTTTCGCAGATCTTGGTACAATACCTCAGCTCAGTCTACAGTGAATCACACTTATAGCTTTGCTCAAGTTTCTGCCGAGAAATCAAGGCAAAAACCACAAGAGAGGACCTAATCTGCCAAGATACTCAATAAAATCATCTCTCCACAAGCTTAACCAGCTCACAGCCTAAAACATAGCAGCCCAGACCAGCTACGTTTAGCTAACAGAGCACTACTCAGCTTAAAGATGAAATCTAAGAATAGAAACTAGCACTAGCAGCACACGGTTACCTGAACTAGATCTTAACTCTGCCGGAAAATCTCAAAAACCAGCTCACGCAGCTTCTCAGCTATTATCTCTATATGGCCTCCTTCCGACTCCAAATCGGTACTAGAATGTTGTCCTTGAAGAGGGGTTTCCAACCGAGGTACCCTCACTAAAATCTGACCATCCAATCTTCGAAAATCGGAATAAAAAGTTATCGGGTGAACAGTAGCAACGAGGGTTTGAGGAAATAGGTTGGGATACTCACGGGGAAGATAAGATATGTGTGTTGTAAAATAACTAAGTATTGGTCAACACTTATAAATATATATATACTCCCAGTAAAAGCTACAGTAAAGTCCAACCAGCACAGACTTCACTATTGTACCAGCTCAAGCACACAAACCACCTCAGAGAATTACGTTGTTTTCAACCAGCACAACGCTCAGCTAGCCAGCATAGGTACTTCAAGCAACACACAACCAGCTTGGATCACTCACACGAACCCGGTCTAGTCTACAGTGCTCAGATTAGCTCAGAACTCTCCACTGTTCCAGCTTAGGTACACAGACACTAACACCAGATCGCGTTTCAACAGACCAGCTCGGAGTATCCAGCATATCTAACAGCTCACGGGATACCATCCAGCTCAGGCCTGATTTGCCCAACCAGCTTACACCAATACTGGTCTTGGTTCAACCTCCAAACCCACTAGCAGATCTCTAAGCTGGTTCCAGCTTACACTGGACTTGGAATAGTTTACCTCAACCAGCTTGCACAAAACATCAGACCAGCTGGTAGCAAAACTGATTCCTATTAACTCAAATCCTCAAGCTGTAACATCTATACTGATAACTTATCACCTAGATCTGGAAACCATGGCTAACCCACATCGAAACCCGAACAACTAACGAAACCAGCTTGGAAACAAAACCTGGGCCAGAACACTTCCAAGCCGATCTCTTCACCAGCATCTTACCCAGTTGAAGTATCTCTATGGGTTAAACGCTAATCCGATCCGATTAACTCTTAATTATCATCTGATAATTCCAGTCCTCATATCAATTACCCAAGAAGTCAAGTTAAGAAACATATTTATTTCAATGTAGAATATATCTTTCGTAGTTCGTAGCTACTTGAGGTAATCCCGACAGTTCCTCCTTCAATGCCCACGCTTGTGGCAATGGTGGCAAACATCCTCAGACTTGTTCGTCTTCGGAGCCCTTGCCTTGGGCTTCTTGTTGGGCTTCTCCTCTTTCACAGGGGCAGAACGCTCTTACCCTTGTATTTGGGCCCTTCTTCGTAGATGAAGAAGAGCCCAAAAGGAGGACGGGCTTGTCTTTTTTCATGGTCCCTTCAAATACAACAAGCATGTTTACCAACTCTTCAAGGGTGGCATCCAAATTGTTCATATTTAATTGACCACAAACGGGTCGAATGTAGCAGGGAGGGAGAGGACAATCAAATCCATAGACAGTTCATGTGGAAGCGAGATCTCGAGGCCCACCAACTTTTAAATTAGCCCAATCATACGGAGCCCATGCTCGCGGACCGAAGTCCCTTCGTGCATGCGGCTCGTCATAAGCTCCTTGACAGTGTTGAACCTCTCGGCTCGTGAGTTCTTCCAATACAGTTCCTTGAGGTGAAGGTGTACGGTAGCAGAATACCTCGTCTCCTCAAATCGCAGCTGTAATTCATTGGACATAGATGTCATTATATAGCACCGTGCCTTGAGCTCATCTTCCCAGCATATCTCTAATTTTTCCAGCTCCTCAGGACTGGCATTGGCAGGAGCCTCCTTCGGATGGCTCTTCTCTAGCGTGTAGAGAAGCTTCTCCGAAGGCAAGACAATCTTGAGGTTGCGCAACCAATCCTGGTAGTTAGCTCCAGTAAATTTGTTTCTATCCAGTATAGCAGCAAGTGGATTTTTAATCGAAGACATATTTGATAGCAGTTTATAGAGAAAGGAAAACAGACATGTATTACAAACTATTCATGAAAAAAACTCTAAGACATAAAACAAAGTCATTTAGTTTTATGAATTACCCTCCCACTATTTTAACAATTTCACCACCCTATAATGAAATGGGGAAAACCAGTTTCCTTAATGGATACACAGAGTTCAATCAAGAAATCATGGTCTCGAATAATATCAGCCAACCATGATACTCAAAATATAGAGCCCAATTGCAACAGGTGCGACCTCTATGTACTTACCTCATGTCTAGTAAGGTCCAATAATATGACGTCGATTACTATCACGTGTCAAGATGACCCATCAATGTCGAGCTGTAATGGACGATCGCCATAACTTACCCAATAATATGAGCCCGCGTCATGGGAGTTCCATCCAACTCACAACAAGTATCAATGGCGTGCACAGCTTTCCGGCACAATGAACCCTCCAATAATATGAGCCGGGCTATGTATGGGGGTAGCATCGACGTACACCTATTGTTGATGGAAGGTAGGAAATTTTAAAAAATATTTAAATTCTCTTAGCTTCATGATCTTATCGAATAAAATTTTTTTTTATGATCAATTTAGAAGCCATGGACTAATATTCTCTAAAAGTGTTTCCAAGTTATTGGAGGGACTAAGGCCCACTTAAAACCCAACTTCCTAAGACAAAGCAACGCCTCTCAGTGAGCCCAGTTGGTACAAGCCATTTTTAGGCCAGTCTATGAAGGACTCTCTTAGATTATATTTTGTCACACGACCTCATAATTATCAATAAACTAAGTTCCTTCAATTTAATCATCAAACTTTAATCTTGATATATATTTTAAATCAAATTTAAAATGAGGGATTTTAATTTTTAAATCAAATTTAAAATTCACGGATTCAACAAATATATATCACATATATAACAGGGATGATCGATAACCTAGAGCTATGCGATCCGTGGTTGCCAAGCACGGGTCTAGGTCCAATCCTAGGTGATATGCAATATGCAAATGAAATCCTATTACATAAGATTCCAGTTTTACATGTCTTCGGTATTCAATATCTTTGATCATCATCTCCACAATCTTCAAATTTATCTCCCACTAATTCTAATATTACATTTAAATGTCCATGACAAAGAGGGATACATTTAAAGGATGGAAACGAGCCATAAAACAGGACCTACTTTAAAAATATCTCAACAATATTACAACCAAGCATTGTAAAACCTAGCATACACCTAATACATTGGGCCTGACACTCGATCATCACAATATTATTTATTCAATTAATCCAAATAATTGACATAAATAAAATAATCAAATCAAATTTCTTTTATCGAACAAAATCATATTTTGTTATTTTAATTGCATCAAACAATTTTGGGTTTAAAACAATTTTAGTTCCAATACATCGAAATTTTCAAAAATAATTTTGGTGAAACCAGAAAAGCTCGACAACCCAAAAACTCATCGGGCTGCCCGGGTCAAGCCCGGAAAAAGCCTAGGTTGCAAAATCTCCGCCACATCACCGCCCTGTCACCGTCGCAAGAGCGAAGCCTCGGCCGCCGCACGTGTGCAGCACTCGTGTGGCACGCTGTGTGCAGCCCTGTGCGAGACATGCGCACACCAGTGGCAGCCCTGTGCACGACAGGCGACCATAGGTCGGGAGGCGACGTTGCGGGCGGTGTGCGGGAAGCTCTCGCAACGTCGGTGCATACCGTGTGCATGGGACGTGCGGGACACTCCCGCAACGTCGGCGTGTACCGTGTGCACGGGACATGTGGGACGCTCCCGCAACCTCTGCGTGTATCGTGTGCGTGGGACGTGCGGGACGCTCCCACAAAGTATGCGCTTACCATTCCGGACAATCCTGCAACATCCGCCACGACGTGCGCATGGGATATGCAGGACAATCCCGCAACGTCCTCTGCAACGTGCGTGCGAGAAATGCGGGACGGTCCCGCATCGTCCATGCGGCGGCCGGGGGGACAGGCGCGGAAATGATTCGTTGGAAATTTTTTTTTTGAAAAATCAAGTTTTTGTTGCAATTGGGAAGAAATCGTGTATTGACAGATCCGAGCCTGAAGTTCTGATATCACTGTTGGTGGAGCGGTGGATCCGGATCCCGCTCCCGGTGTGCAACCGAAGTTTAAAGTTAATAGTGTTGGCATACGGTGGCGGATCCGGATCCCACTTCCCGGGGGCGCAGCGGAAATCAAAAAGAGCCACGGAAATCAATACATCAATATAAATCTACAAACATACATAGGGTGTTCATAGATTTGTTACCTTGCTGGCGTCTAGGCGCCTGGCTCCAACCAGAAATCACAGGGAAAATCTGGCTCTTCTCGGTAGGCGGCGGTATATCCTCCAATCAGGTCAACAATCGGAATCAATCTTCCTCCGTCAATCTGCACTAGAAGACTTGACGGATTTTATCATGGACGTAATCTCCTCAGCACGACGATCGGAGCAAGTCCGATCACAGGGCGGCGGCGCGTGGCCGTGAGGGAGGAGAGGTGGAGGGGCGGCCGAGACTTAGGTCTTGGAGGCTAGGGTTAGTTGTTATATTGTGTAGTGTAATTAAGCCCTAACGAACTTAATTAATAAAGATGGTAGATGGGCTTGAACCGGCCCATTCCCTAAAATCCTCTTCCTATGCTCAACACATTGAGCTCAGTTTCCGTGCAGGAATCATGAATCCAGTACTTGTGCGACCCTCAATGGTTCAGGGATACAGCTAGCCGTGGGCCCACAACCATTGTGGCTCCGAAATCACAATTTCGGACTTGCCCAATGGATCATGGTAAAGCGTCTAGCAACATCGCCCCATGATCCCCTAGGTATCATTGATAGTGCCTGCAAGAACCAGTTGGTCATGGTTAGCGTACAGTACGATCCTTTCAACACATATATCCCGATCAGATCAACGACCATTGGTAAATCGAGAGTCGCTAGAGATCCGATAGCTATGCATACATCTTGGTGATCGAATAGTGACATCACGAGTGTAACTAGGTAAACCCATTTACCTAAAATACATCCAGTACTCTGGCCAGAGTTTTATACACTATTATCCCCTCAGATAGCATAGGATATCCACGCATGAAAGCGAGCGGTGAATCCTCGACAACGAAGCATCGACTCCTACATGCATCGGAACCGCACCCAATCCCGCCACCTAATGACCCCAAGTGAGTCGGCAAACGGGTCAAAGTGAGACGCCTATCATGTAGAGTCTCAATGACGTTTCGAGTAGTGAGGACTAATCAGTACAACCAAGACCTCGGACTTATCCACTCAACAAATGGTAACCACTTGGAAAGTCCGAACGAGGGTAGTTCGATAGATCACCAGGTCACTATCCATCTGCATGCTCAGAACATCACAATGTTCCCTACCAATGAAACATGGTACTTCACATCGCAGATGCTAGTCTCAAGCTCGGGCGGCCTTATCCTCATTTTGACGGCCCAATCGACTAGGAACGAATTCAGAATGCACAGTGACTATTAGATGTGTTTCATGATAGCCATCATATCCACTATCACATCTAACATACACTATGGTGCATTGTAGGTCATTATCCAACGCAATTGTTAACATTATATAACATAATGAAAATAAAGAATGCCATAAATAAATGCGTATTTCATAAATAAAGATTGTCATATACAAGAGTCTATAAAACCCACACGCCACAAGTTGTCTAGTTGGACATCTACTCTAACAATCTCCCACTTGCCCTATAGCCAACTACTCATCAAGCGCAGTCCCATTGTTTCGCGATGTTTTTCAAACAACGGTCCTGGCAAGGGATTCATAAGTGGATCAGCAACGTTGTCCGTAGAGGCGACTCTCTCAACTACTATGTCACCTCTAGCCACAATATCCCGGATTATGTGGTATTTCCTGAGTATATGTTTGGATCTTTGGTGAGACCTAGGCTCCTTTGCTTGCGCAACGGCACCCGTGTTGCCGCAGTACACCGGGACTGGACCAACTCCATCAGGAATGACGCCCAACTCTTGGACGAAATTCCTTATCCAAACCGCCTCCTTAGAAGCAGCTGATGCTGCAATGTACTCAGCCTCAGTGGTTGAATCCGCGATGGTGTCTTGCTTGGAACTCTTACAAGAGACAGGACCACCATTGAGCATGAATACAAACCCAGAGGTAGACTTCGAATCATCCACGTCACATTGGAAGCTAGAATCTGTGTAGCCTTCCAATTTCAGTTCACCACCCCCATAGACCATGAACATATTCTTAGTCCTTCGCAAGTACTTAAGAATATCCTTCACAGCCTTCCAATGAAATTGGCCGGGGTTGGCCAGGTAGCGACTCGTGACACTCAGAGCATATGCGACATCCGGTCTAGTCGAGATCATGCCATACATAATACTACCTATCGTCTATGATGAAACATTTTCACCGGTCGCAATGTTCAAGTCAATTAGAATCATACTAGCCATAGCCGCATGGTACGACTATGAGATATGGCAAATGGATGTGAAAATTGCGTTCCTTAATGGAAACATTAAGGAAGAGATCTTCATGATGCAGCCTGAGGGTTTCACATCTGTAGGAAATGAGCATAAAGTATGCAAATCAGAGATCGATCTACAGTATCAAACAAGCATCGAGGAGTTGGAACCTGAGATTCGATGAAACAATTAAGGAATATGGTTTCATCAAGAATCCCGAGGAGCCATGTGTGTATAAGAAGGTAGTTAAAAGCGCTGTGACATTCCTTGTGCTTTATGTTGATGACATTCTACTCATTGGGAATGATGTAGGAATGTTGCAGTCAACTAAAGTGTGGTTGTCTAGTAGATTCTCGATGAAGGACATGGGTGAAGCATCTTATATTCTTGGAATACAGATCTATCGAGATAGATCGAAAAGGATACTCGGACTCACCCAAGCTACCTACATCGATACCATACTTAGGCGGTTCTCTATGGAAGAGTCCAAGAGAGGACACCTACCTATGTGCCACAGGGTCACTCTATCCAAGTCTATGTGTCCAAATACTGATGAGGAGATAGAGAGTATGACACGTGTGCCATATGCCTCGGCAATAGGTAGTATTATGTATGGCATGATCTCAACTAGACCGGATGTCGCATATGCTCTGAGTGTCACGAGCAGTTACCAAGCCAACCTCGGCCAAATGCATTGGAAGGCCGTGAAAGATATTCTTAAGTACTTACGAAGGACTAAGAATATGTTCATGGTCTATGGGGGTGGTGAACTGAAA